>CAUJNA010000702.1:798859-931359 GCA_963377175.1 Effrenium voratum | reverse complement strand
CGCGCGCAGTCCCCGGCGCCGGGGAATGCGAAGCTCCGAGCGGTCAGGTGAGTCACGTGCTCAAAACCCGGGTAGCTGAAGGTTAGTAAGGGACGAGCCCAGCCATAAATAGCCGAGGCCGCCTTCTTGGTTCTTTACGTGACCATTTTTGTACCGGGTTTTGATTGTGACTCAGGTGAGCTGCACCAAATGTGTGGCAGCACCGTTTGGAACATCCGGCAACCTGGATGTTCACACTCAAGGCACCCCCTGGAAGAACTGAAACGGGTATCAGACAATATTCTCAGAAGAAACTGATTTAAAACGATTGTTGAACACAAATATGAAGTTCTAGGTTTGGGTTCTGCGATGTTGAATGGCTCCTCCAACATGTTTTGTGTTTGCTGCGTTTGGCAGCACCTTCATCAACATGGCTGGACGATGCGAATCTTAGGTTTGAGGTGCGCAATGCCTTTGAAAGCATGTTCTGTGGTTTGCACAATGTTGCTTTAGCAGCACCTTGGCCAAACAGGCTGATAAGCTGAGAGCTTGAACACCGCGCACAAAAACTACTAGCCCTTGGAAAGCTTGTAAATTGTAAAGTACCATCATTCATTTTTTGTGCAAGGCCACAACACCATGCGGTAACATGCAGTGAATCACGGAGTTGTCCTTCCCGCCGCACTATACAGGCCACCCTAAACTTTTCTCCTCTGGTTTCCAGAAGTGTTCCATCATCGCTTTCAAGTGTCACCTGCATGAAGGTTCCTTGATTAATTCCTCAGTTTCAGGTAAGTCATGGTGGTCGGTGCAGATCCCATGAGACGCGTCGACTGCCGAGGAACGGCACCGGGTCCTGGGGCCTCTCGCAGAACCTGCGCCGCCCCTCCCGGTCCGCGTCCCCGGCACCCAGGCGCGGGCACGTGCTTTTTGGCTACACTAAACGGGGGTCCGGGTCCCTCAACTTTTTGTTTGGTGAAACATCGCCTCCTGGGCCAGTTCCAAGGGAGCCTCCTCTTGGTGGTGCTGTTTACCTTGGGAGCCCTGCCAAGCTCACCCAACCAGCCATGCAGCCCAAGCCACCCTCAGTTTTACAACAAACATGGACGTGCCCATTTGGGAAGACACTGGCAGCCAAACAAAGGCTCTTGCAGGTTTAAGCTGGTGCAGTCTCAAGTGATGACTCTCTCCCAAGTTTCCAGGCGCTGAGGGAGGCCTGCCGATGTGAAGCCACCCACGCGGATGTGTGTGCGGGGATCCGTGTATCTTATGAGTGGTTGCAGGCAAACACATACCTGGACCACCCAAATCGGCAGAAGTGTCTGCCTTTTTGGAAAAAGGCGCCTTTTTGCTGTTGGCGGCGTTTTTAGTTTCCTTGGCAGCGTTTTTTTCAAAGTCAAGTTCTGTGCAAAACAGGCAGCAGGAAATCGGCGGGAAATCGGCGGAATTCAGCGGGCAATCGGCGGAATTTCGCGGAAGCAGGTTTCAGCATGTCGGAGTGTTTGTTGCGTTTCAGCGTTTTTTTTCTTGCGGGCGGCGTTTTTTGGGCTTTTCGGCGGAAATTTCTGCCGCCGGGGCCTTTCGGCAGAAAGTTCTGCCGCCGGAGGGTCCCGGTATTAACCAAAGGCCCTGACATATCTTATGGAAGTTCGGCCTTTTTCGCTGACCCCCACTACCAGCAAGTGGCCGGTGCAGTTCTCCAGCGTTCTGGCTGGGCTCCCAACCCACAGCTCGCGGCTTTCGGCACGTCTCGCAGGCCCAAGGCCGGTCCCTCGGGCTCGGGCCCCTCGGGTTCGGGTTCGGCGCTGGGGCGCTGGCGGGCCCAAAGCCGGAAGCGCCGGGAGGCGGATCGGGGAGGAAACTCATCCGCAATGTTTGCAGTCTGCCTAAAAAGCAGACAGAGACATGCCCATATGATTGCACCCATATGCGTGTGGGCTTATATAAAATTTAAGACACCAACAAGTGGCTTCGGCTTTCCTTTTGGTTGGCCTTTAAAGCAGTTTCCGGGAGGTAGCCTCAAAAGAAGACACACCAATGTCAACATGCCACACCTTAAGGAACCCCAAAGAAAGCCATTTTGGTGCTACCACCTTTTTCCGGAAACACGTCAGAGGGGATGCTGTTGTTGTTTGAAGAAGTGAAGCTTTTTGGGTTGTTTAGACGGAGGTTGTTTTTCGGGGACTGGGGGCGGGGGGAGGCTGCGACGGTGCGGTTGTGTCTGAAAACCCTCAAAACCGGGTTCGATTTCCCTTTGGATTCTCTGCATATTTGTCCACCCCCAAAAAGGCAGCTAGCTCACACAACACACCTAGGAGAGAGATCCTGCGTCAGCAGCTTCTTCTCAGATCCTAGTTCAAACCCGTGTCGTGGAGCCTCTGACATGTTTCTTGGCATGTTGGGATCTAGATGGGTACCCTTCTGCGGTTGCTGTGGTATCTTTTGTGCTACTATTTTTATTGGCAAACCATGTCACGTGGTTCATCTCTGAGATTCCACTGCCCAACATGTGAGAGCTCCCCTGTACACACCCGTAGTGACGTAGTGAATCTGCATGCTGGTTTGTCTCAAAACAGTGCCCCCTCCTCCCCAACAAAAAATCCAAGCACAATCATGTAGCTTCCCTGCGGCACAACCAAAGAGTTGTGTCTCCAAAGAAAGACAAACACAGAGAGAGAGAGAGAGAGAGAAAGAGAGAGGTGCGTGCGTGCTTTTTGTGGGTGGGAAGCCCTTGCCAGGCTGGTGCCTGGCAGCCGCCCCCCTTGCCGGCGCAGCTGGAGGCGTGAGCCAAGCGCTTTAAAGAACCCACAAGACGTTCGGCGTACCCAGCCCTCTTTTGGAGTCCCACTTGTTTCACCATGGCCAACCGTTGGAAGAACCTTTTTGGATTTGATCGAGCCAGCTGGTTTCCACTTCCTTCTCGAACTTGAAGAAGCAGCCCTTGGGAGTTTCCCAAACTGGTCCCCTTGATTGGTACTTTGGGGCCAAAAAAAAACACGGGCCATGTGCCGATTCCCATTGACAGAGCCAGGCCATTGGCCTGGACAACTCCGAGGAGGCCCTGCGGCGCGTCGCCGAAGGCCGGGCGCCGTCCGTGGCCTTAGGACGTTGTGTCGCTGGCTTCGCGCTGGGCATTTTCACGGGGCTTCGCCATGTGTATGCTTTTTGTTTGTTGGTTTTGCAACTGTTGCCCTGTGGCGGTGTCCAGTTTCAGGTGATGATGGAAAGGGATGCGAATAAATGTGATTTGGGACCCCCTAAAGCCTGGATCGCCTTTTGGTTTCCCTTCGAACAACTTCAAAATGGGCCTCAACAACAACATATCTACAAGGAAACCATCCGTTTTGTGTACAGACAAACCCATTCGGATTTGTTCCTGTGCAGATTCAACACCCGATAGGCAAGTCAGTTCAGATCCTGCTGGAGCAGTACTACCCTGAGAAGCTGAGGCGTCGCCGGTCGCCGCGGTGTTCTTTTTTGGAGGCGGATTCCCTTTAGAATCAACCACAAAGGGGCCGCTATTTCCTCACGGCCACCTGAGGTCCAGGTTTCTTGGAAGCTCCGCGACGTAAGATCATACAGTTTCCCGGCTAGCTGTTTGAGGAGATTTGGAATATCAACTCTGGGAACTATGAGACGTATGCATTTAGTGGTAGACATATTGACAGCAGCCTTCTAGTTCGGAATAATACTGTTCGGTTGTTTGCTTTTGGGAGGACCGAAAGAGACGTCACGTTTGTTCAGGGGCTCTCTGGAAGGTGCTAAAACTGAGTTCAGGAGGATCTTTGGCCAACATCTTGGTGTCTGCAAGTAGCTGGCATCGACCCGAAAACGAGGCCGATCCAATCTGGGGGGGGGGGATTTATCGGGTGTCATCCTTACATTCAAAGTTGCCCACGTTTAGTCGCTTTTGGACATTGGATCCAGGACAATGCATGACACAGCTGCTGGTTTGGATTGAAATTTGAGGGTCCCTGGGCCTTTGTTCTTGAGCCAACCATTCTGCATTGATCATCAGCGAGCTCAACAAACAGAACGCGCTGCCTCTTGATGAAGGTCCCTGAGGGACTGCTGAATTCAGGGGAATAGGATGATTCAGGTCCCTCATTTCGGGATTCCTTAATTCACACTGGTGATGTTCGATTCATTCGATTCATTCGATTGATTCGATTGATTGACCAGATTGGGCTACCCGGCTTCGGGCATCTCTGTAGGTCCAGCGTCCAGATGCAGCGCCTGTCGCGGCTGTTGCAACCTTTGAGCCCAATCTACATGCCCATCCTCCCGCCCCTGCCGGACACCTGGATGTTCACTGCCCAGGCACGTCAAAAAAACCGCGCAGGTCACGGTAATTTCTTGAGCAAGCCACGTTTGGCCGGCAGGCCGGCCAGCGAAAAGGGACGCTCGGGGCGCCTTCCCTTGGTTTGAAAGGGAGCAAGGATCGGCCAAGCGGCTGCGAGGTGTTTTGTGATTAAAGGGTTGGCTACTGGCAAACGGAGTCATTCGGAATTCAGATCCCCGCTCCAAGTATAGCTGGCACCGAATTTGCCATTTTCCCGGAAGTGTTTAAGGGATGGCTCCCTTTGTCTCCTACTATACGGGTCAGCGGATGTACGGGGATTCAGGTGGTACGGACGATTATAATATACATATATAATATACATAACATAATATATATATAGATATATATCGGTACATGTTATATCCATATCACCAGCACACCCATACCTGAAACTGCCCTTGAACTTAGTCTGGCAACCCGGGCTCCTCAGCGGCAAGGAGGAGGCTCAGAGCTTCAAGGACTACGTGTTGGAGCAGCCCCCCGGGCCCACGCGGCTGCTGCACCGGGTGTACCTGCTGCCTCTCAGCGCCTCAGCGGCTCCCCTCCCTCCCCGGTTTCCTGGAAGCCCCATGTGGAGGTTTTCCCAGCCCCTGGGTTCATATTCGTGCCTGAAATATAGTGAACCCCCCCCTGGGTGAGCCCCTGGGTTTGCTTGGAAATTTAGTTTCCCCCTCAGTGACTCAGTTTTCCACAAGTAAACTCGACTGCAAGACATGTTTCTTCAAAGCGGGGGGAGGTTCCAGGTTGGGCGGGAAGTTTTCATTCGAGGTGTTTGAGGCTCAGGCCCTCTCCTCCTCGAGCCTAAAGGACTCGGCTGGCCGAAGGTCGAACTCGCATCCCAGCGTGGACCCCCCTTGGTAGTTTCCCCGCTCGTTGCGACCTTGGAATTTGCGGAAAAACTGAGGGCGGATTCCAGGGCAAGACGCCAGAATTCACGCCCTCCTGACATAAGGACGGCCAAGAACCTTCACCATGGGGCCTAAATTCGGTCACCCCCTGTGGCCTCGAATGAAAGCTGTCATGGGACCCCAATCCCTCTATACCCCAAATGAGACTGGAAACAGCAAAACAGAAAGCGGTCGGAAGGGGATGGTTTATCCGGGATATGGACGTAAAGTTTGTATTGGGGGGGCCTTTGGTGGACATCATGAACAGAAAGAATTGGCGCCTGCCAACTACTTTGAGGATGTTCCCAATCAAAATTCGAAGACCAGGGGGGGGGGGGCGGGGACAGGGGACACCTGACAAGGTGGATTGGTCAAAACCATTGGGACGGTTTTAAGACGAACGAACCCTACTGTGGGCTGGTAGGGCCCAAATATTTCGAACCCTACTGTGGATGGACAAAATGTGCCAGAGAGGCGCTTAATCCCCGGGTTTCGTCCTTCCCCGCTGCACGACCGCAGTATGGGACTCCGTCGTAAACCGCACGTCGTGAGGCGAGGCCAACCCCACGCCGCACGCCTCGCGGCTGCGGGGCACGCTGCCGGACCTGCGTATGTTTGCGCACTTCATCGAGGCGTGGTGCCTTGGCCTCGATGGACACGGTCGGGGAGTCAAAATCCGGGGATTCCCCACATTCCTGCTTCTCAGGGTTGCAAAATGTCCACATTTTGGGCAAAAAGGTGAGTTTCCCTTTTGGTGGTGGCGCTGAAGAAGGGGTCCCCGATATGGTGGCAATCCGTTTGCTTTCCTCTTAAAGTGTAAAAGGGGTACCATCGGAAAGATCTCGTTTGGCTTTGATCAGGTCAAAACTCGGGCCATATTTTGTGATTCTCCCAACCGAAACCAACAACCATTCATCAACAATGACCCCGGATGAGCACCCCTGGAGGATTAACACAGAAAAGGCCCCCCCCAAAGTGATTGGATTCTTTCTTGAATGGGGTACCCCGGATTGACACTCATTTCTTTGGCTTCTGGGGGGGGAGAGGATCAAATGAATCTCACGCTCGTTGCGCCTGAATATCACCCTCCAAAAAATGGTGTAAAGTTTAAGGGACGTTTCCCCTCAAACAGTGGTGGAATGACAAAACATGTATGAACCACATGCACAGATCGGATCTCAAATGTGAAGGCTCTCTCGTTCCATCAAAGGGTTCCAGCCTGGAGAATATTTTAGAACCCATTTATGAGAACCCGTTTAGGGTCACCCAACAAGCTTGTTTCTTTTCCGGATCTCAGGTTCGACTTGCCCTGCAAAGTCTTGCCCTACGACGGCCTCCTCTTCGGCCGGGGCATCGCCTCCCGGAGCAACGGCCACGGGGGCGACCTGCAGTATCACGTGCTTTGGCAAGCACGGCCAGGGGGTGCTCCCCGTTTTTTCGGGAAACCCGAGGGAGAACACTCAGCGGTGACAGGAGTCCCAGGAGCAAATCACCGGGTTTGAAGGTTTTGAAGGTGGCCCTGAGTTCCTACTAATGGGCTTGTTGTCCCGTGCTGTTCCTTTTGGGGCCTTCCTCTTGTGCTTCTTGTTGTCAACGGCCGGGGGTAGGGTGTTGGGAACAACTTGGCGTGCAATGGGCGAGAACAAGTGTCACGGCAGTTACACGGGTACCCGTGTGTTTTTGAGTGTGCCCGCTTTTTGGGTTGGTTGAAAGAGGAATCAAAAGCATTTGGCCGCCTACTTTAAAACATGCACACATCAAGCTGTTTGAAGGTACTTCTGGATCACCTTTTTAGCCAGACCTAAAGCGTTCCTTTGTGCCTTCTTTAGAGATCCATTTTGCAGGCCCCATGGCGGCCCCTTCTGTTTTGGAGGGGTCCCTTTAAACATCAGCCCAAAAAAGTGGCCGCCCTTTTCGGTCCTGGCCAAGCAAGTGGGTGTTTCTTTATTGGCATTCGGACCTCCTTTTGGTGGGTAAAGGGAAACCAAAAGGACACCGATTCCTTAAAAAAAACAACAGCCGTCCAAGCTTCACTGTCAGGCCACAACAGAAAACTCTTGGGGCCCCAGCCAATCGGGAGCTTTCAACAACGTCAGGGAAAAAAGTGGGGAGATGTGCAAGGTCGACAAAATGGTTTTGTGTGTGTGTGTATTTTTTGTGGGGGGGGGGGCTTTGTTTTTGGAGTTGCTTTGAATCTGAAGGGTAGCCCAAAGAAAACCGCCTGCTTTGTGGGGTCACAACTTTGAGACAGGCCCTGTTGTTTGTGTTGAGTATGGAATAACATAGCTTCACCCTGGAAGCCAGCTGTAATCACGTTGCGTAGTCAATTTTCAGACCAGCCATGACACAACAATTGAAGCTGCGAAAGAGTCCCGCCTCACCTTCTGCCTCATCTGGGTTTCCTTCATGTTCGCTCGTAACCAGCAGGTTGACTTAGCCTAGCTGTGTTTCACATGGCGATTGAGAGAGCAAAAGGTTGACTTTCGGGGCCCACGCAAGGAACCTCGAAAACCATCTCCGGCCGCTTCAGGCCAAAGATAGCCTCCGGCAGCTGCGCATCCGGCTCCCGTCGGATGGCTTTTGCATCCTGGGCATCACCATGGAGGAGACATGTTGCCTTGGAAGACCAGCTGTTTGGTGGGTTCAAAAGGGAAAATCCGAAAGGAAACCTGAAAAAGAGTATCCTCACAATGTTCGAAACCGCCCCTGCAGGGTGGCTTTGGACCCATGCCTTGTGTTTTGAGGAGGCATCTTTCATGATGGGGGGGGGGTTCCACACCTCGACGCGGGAATGCATGCTGGATTGGCTCAACTTTATCATGTGAACCCATTTCTTGTTCAACCCGCAGCAAGGCACGCAATCCGCGGATTTTTGGAGCAGCAGGGAAGTTCGGGTGATTTGTCGAGCGTGGCAATGTCTTTCTTGCCACAACTTACCAACAGGAGGTACCCAATATATCCCACCCGTTGGATGGCTTGTGCCCCGACTAGTAACAGCTCCTTTTCTTCAAAGCCGTTTGCTGGCAGATTGGTGTGGGTTCCCGTTCAGTGAAACTCCCCAGAAAAGCAGACCAACTTCTCAATCCTAAAAAAATCCACTCGGTGGCAAGCACAGGGAGCCCCCAAACTGCTAAGTTGTTTTTGCAATTTGGAGGACGCCCGCCCCAACCCGTCAAACTGAGTAGGTGGATCCTTACTTTTATATCATTATTATTTATTTTTGCGTCGGTCGATCAGGCATCGAGGTTCCCCAGAAGTTCCAAGATCCTTCCAGGGCACATGCCAGGATCTCTTCGACAGCAGCCACAGCTTCGTGCACAGCTCGCTGTCGCTGGCCCCGGCAAACCTTTCCTTGCTGTAGGGTTGGTTCTGGTTTGTGGAAATCCCGGGAGAGAACAATGAAGTTCCCCCTAGACTTGCGGGTTGTTTTGTTTTTTGGTGCAGGTGTCCATTAACTTTGCCTTTGACCAGATCAGTAGCAGAGGCTTGCGGACGCCTGTGTCATCTATTGCAACCCTTAGACGGGTCGACGTTTTGTCAGCCTGACCAACTGGTTCGTTCGAGTAGAATATGGTCAATGTGGGCTCGCGGCCTGGGCCTGCGCACAGAATCTCCACAAAAGACAGACAGACGGAATCCTCAATATGTCGAGTCCATTTTGCACTAGAACGTTGACCCCGACTTTGTAAACCCGTTTGAAACAATCGAGGTTCCGAATCCCCACTAAAAGGGGACACCCCTAATCCACCAGACGTGTATTCATCCAGGGTTGACATCATAGCGAGCTCGCCTTGGGGGGCAAACCGGCTCCAACCCAAGAAGGGTTCGGCTGTGCCTGGGAAGCCAAGAGGAGAACCGACTGAAACCATTGGTAGGGCTCCGTGCCGATTCTGGAAGAGCCGTAACACACCTCACTAGGAGTCAAACGAAGATTTCTTTGAACCTTCAACTGTGTTTTGGATGTTCCCACGTTGATTGAACTGCATTCAAGGTTCCGCAAGCTTCGACAACCAAGAATCTAAGAAGAGCCACCAATTTTTTGGGGTCCCCTTTTTTGGCTACGGGAAGTACCTCAGGTTCCCTTTTTGCTAACAGAAAGACTCAACCACGAACAAAGTCTTGTTCTACTGTGCGGGTGACGGGTTACAACTGGGAAGTACCCCGCTTGTGGAGAAACATGTTTTAGGGCCAATGTCTACGATACCAAGCGACTTCCCTTGAAAGTGATAACGGAGTCATGGGGATGACCCACCTTGGGTTACTGGACCCACCTTGGGTTACTGTATTTCACACCAAGGCACTACGCACTTTTGCAGGGTGTCAACGAGCCACAGCTTGTTTTGCTGTTCGGGTCGCTGGTTGCCCTTGGAATGCCTCTGGGGCCGAGGTCCGTGCAGGATCGCGCTGGCATCTTCTCCTTCTGCCGCCTGGACCCAGCCTGGTACCGCGTGAGCTGCCACATGGACTTCGATGCGACTCGACCGAGAAGCCGGCCCAACGGTCGACGTGTGTCGCACAGTTCAGTGGTGTGTTCCCCCACATTGGTTGGCATCCTTTTGGTTTCTCTTGACAGACCAACCAATTCAGGGCCCACCATGATTTGAGAAACGCTCGATTTAGTGAAACAGAACCTTTTGGGGGGTGTTCAAGAGACGCCAGAAGGGACACCGGCGATTTTCTCCTTTATTTTCTCAGTTCAATGGATGCACCCACTTTAAGGGACCGGGCAGCCTCGTCAGAACTCACGGAGTCTGCCAGATTCAAAAGGAAAACTGGTACAGAATCCGGCGGCGTGTTGAAGCACGTTTAGACGCGGCTTGATGCGACCGTAGTCCCGGCCTTTTCCCTTTCGTCACTAGGTTCCCCACTAGTGGGATCAAACCCATCATGGAGCGTGTTTAGAAACTCCCCGAATGATCCTTGGCTGAGTTCTTGAGGTTTGGGTCGGGATAGTCCTTTTGCCACCTTTGGGGCGCAAGTTTGGTAAGCCTTGCGTCCATACTGTTAAGACGGTCTCAACCCAAGCCGTTTTTGGCGTCCTTTCCCGGTTGTTTGGGTATTTGTGGGGGTTTTGCAGACCTCACTTGCCTGGAATCCAAGATGCTCCAGCGAAGGTACGTCCTTCGTGGGTTCAAAAGTATTCAGCAGGGAGAGTGGTTTTGACTTGTGCGGCCAGCTGCACCATGTTGGTGGCGGTTCAATTGCGATTAGGCTCCGGCCAAGCTGTTTCGGCGTGGATCTATCAATCTATCGCTTTTTGAGGGTGCCCTTTTTGGGGTTTCGAAGGGAGACCAAGGGAAAGTACACATGTTTGGTTTCCTCATTTGGCAGCCTCTTATTTGCCGCCTTCGCTCGAGGTGATGAAGGTAGTGGAGGACTGGGTTTGGGGTCCGGAAGATTTGGGGAATTGAACACTACACAGCCTGGATGGTCAACTTCACCCAGATGTGAGGCATCCTCTTTCATGGCTGGTCTTTGATATGACCTTGGCCCCTTTGACCTTTTGGTGGAAACAATCGACTTTTCCATTATCTAAACCCACAGAAGGTCTAGCGACCTCTGAAGGGGGCTGGGAGCAACCCCCTTCGGTTGGCTGGAACAAAGGCAAGGTGTCAGAGAGGACAAGCGAAGCCAAATCATTGTGAAAGCCAGGCATTCAAGGAGTCCACTGCAAACATGCAAAGAATTCAAAGAGCGACCGCACCCATTTCTGGCTGAGACCCTCAGCCACTAAACACAAAGGCGCTCATCCCGGCTTGGAATGTCTGGAAAAGCATTGGTTGCTGTTGCTATTTACGTTGGCTCCCTCCATTTGTACCCCGGGTTTGATTGTACGCCAGTTGCAGCCCTTTTTTGGGTTGACCACCTTGAGAGGGAAGCCCACCAAAAAACAAACAGAGAAAAAGGGTGTGATACCTATGTGGCTCGTGGAAATAGCCGCTCAGGTCTGAATACAAACAAAGGCCAACCAGCCTTTGAAATGGGACCGTCTCCCCGTGATCCATTCGGAGGACTACCCCAAGGAGCGGCGAGAGGGGGACCTGGAGGCGCGTGTCAACGGACGCCATATGGGGGTGTCTATTTTTAAGGGACCCCCCAAAAAAATGTGGTGATCCTTTTGGTTTCCCTTTAAAACAACCAAAACTGGGGTGCCCTCAAAAGAGACACACTCATATAAACCGCGGAAGTGCTACCAAGGTATCGCCTTTGGGTAGATCTTTGAGTAGATCCTGTATGATTTTGCGGATTGGGTATCAGTCTTGGGCAGATACCAGATGCGGTTTTGCAGATTGGGGATCAGTTTCCCCTTGTGTCATTCGAAACCTTCAAGAGGATTGCCCAAAAGTTTCGACGTTTTGTCAACCCACCATGGGTTCGGGCAACATGTCCAGTCTGTGATCACACTGGGGGACTCGCTCAGTTGTTACCCACAAGTTTCCAGTGTCCATTTGCACAAGTCATAGTGGCTCAGCCATCTCAGTCGCGGGTAGAACGAACTCACCCATGATGTAGGTCACTTTCTTGGGGTTTCCTTCTGGGCAATTAGTGAATTATTGTCACTGGCCCAGATTGTATGGACCCATGCGTGAGCCCACGGCAGTGGACCTTCAGTGGCTTAGCCAATCAAGAGGGCGTCATATCATGCATACATCGATGGGTGTCATAAATTAAGCCTCTTGATTCAGCATGCTTCTGGGCAATATGTGGCGACCTAGCAAAACGAACAACATGAAGGTTATTTTCTGGAGTGTGTGTTCATGAACCACATGCATTGTCCGCACCAATGTGTTGAAGTGTCTTCCTTGAACGGGTCCATGGCGGCTTGTTGTATTTCGTTTTGAGTGGTCCATGGCGATTGGCTGCGTTTCTCTTTCAGAGGGTTCTGTAGCGTTTGGTTCTGTTTTGTCTTAGAGGTGCATAGCAACTGGTGGCGGTCACCTTTCAAAGGGTTGCAGGACAAGGTGTGTTTCCGTGTGTGATAGAACATGTCAACTGGTAAGGGGCCCCCTGATCCCCCGAAGAACATGTTGCAACTTGCGCTTCCCTTCGAAAAGGCTTCAGTACACGTGAAGTTGTTTCATTTTCAAAAGGGCTCCAAGGCAACTCACTCTGTCTTTGATCCTTTCAAAGGTTCCATGGCAACCCTTTACAATTCTTCCTTCCAATAAGTGGCAGTGGACGCCTTCATAGCCTCGAGCTCTCAATTCAGCGCCCGCAGACCCTGCTGAGACGCGGGCATCAGATCGTGTCCCACGACCTGGGGCACTTCTTCGGGCTGAAGCGCTGCCAGTTCTTCCTCTGCCGCCCCTCGGTTCAGGAAACCCTTTGGTTTCTGGAGGCGAAAAGGCATCCTTTTTGGTACTGGGGAAAAAAAGGAAACCAAAGGGAAGCCACATGTTGTTGTTTTTTTTTGGGGGGGAAGGGTTCCCCACTTTTTCAAGTAATGCTAAATTAGTGGCTTGGATTGGTGGTCTGGATTTGAACTTCAGCGATTTGCGGGTTTATGGGAACCCACCCCAAGCCTCCAAACCACAAATCCGGCCAATTTCCCCGGCGCCCTTGAAACGGGGGAGCGAGAACGAGAGACGCCACACAGTTTACACTATGTGTACATTGTAAGGTTAGACAGGGGCAAATCAAGAGCGAATGTCGCTTACTTGTGAGGGTGTACCCCTAGGGTTGTACCTGCCTCCGTTTGAGAAGCTGGAGAATCCATACTCCTGACTATATGTATATAACAATCCTTGAGCATCGCGCCAACCAAAACGGTCCCTGGTAATTACACATACCGCCGCAAAGCGGCCTGGCTATGGCAAGCGCGGGTGGGGCTTGAAACCCAAAGGCCAAGAATCATATTGATCTGCAGAACATGGCATCATATTTACGCAACCTTTCTGGTTTCAGTTTGGTGGAAAACAGATGGAACCAAACTTGTTTTGCTTTGGTCATTGCTATTTGCAATTTGTTCTGCACTTTTTGAGGGATCGGCTAGAGTTTTGGCAGTGCAAAATCAATAAGCTTTGCCATTCATCAAAGGAGAGTTGGTGATGTGACGATTATTTGGATTGATGTTATTATCCAAAGCGATAGTTGCCAATCAAGCCATGATGCTGCCGCTTTGCCAATAGCTCGCAGAAAGAAGTCAGCCCTTCCTCAGAAATGGACCCCTTTGCAGACGGATGGTTTTGGGGTTCCATGATCATAGCTAGTATGCAAAACAACACATGATTTCTGGGTGGTCAGCCGTGTGGGCAACTTGATGACGATGGTCTCCTTGTTCAAAAGAAATTACAGGACTTCCGCATGCACCTCGCGAGGCATGCAGGGCAGCGCAGGGTTGCATGAGAGCGACACCAATCAGGACAAGGCGGGCTTGGGTGTGAGGGGCAGAGGGCACAGGGAGGGTGCCCCATGCATGTGTGTCGAAGGAAGGATTCGACCCAAGAATTTGTTGTTTTCCCTTCAATTTCCTTCAACACCACCCTAAAAGGGGTACCTTGAACAAAAACACAGACCCACCTGGGCAAAGAGAACGAGTAGCTTGGGCAGATGATCCTCGAAATTCAACGCTCCAAGTGAGGTGTGTAGTGTGCTGTGTGGTGCTGCATTTCCAGATTTTAAGTTGTTTGCACACTCTCCCACTGACATGGATTTCCCTTCGTTGGTGTTCAACTAGGATTTCTGCTTGATTGCATGTTTTTTAGCATCCTGACGATACACTTGAAGGAACACTGGTGCGAGTGTCGTTGAAAGACAGCCCAAGGTATACGGATCTTCGAGTGTTGCCTCTAGTTCTGAGTAAAGGGTTGCGCTTTCGCATTGATGCTTGTGATATGTGTCCATATCATTGACAGGGGAATCATGCCCTTTGTCCTTGACCTTGTAAACAGTGCTGTCACCAAAACAGGGCAAATCCAATTTTAGGACCAATTCGCATTGAGCCACTGTCAACACGCCCCTCATTGATGTTGTTTCAAGATCATCATTTTCTTGGGGTGTCCAAATCTGTTTAGCTGGTATTTAAAGCAAACAAATCAATCTGCAAGCTCTCTGGCGAGCTCCACTGGTGGCAAGACGAGCTCATCATAGGTCCTTTGCTTGGGAACCCTTTGTTCAGGTGTCGAGTTTCTGAAACATTTACAGTCGGGATGCATGGTGATAACCATCCTGTTCAGGCTTGGTCTGGGGGTCAGCTGCCGAATGTCCAGATTTGATGGCCGAGTTTCCAACTTGTCAGGCGTTGCTCCGTGAAATGCTTAGGTGGACCTTTGCCCGGTCTGCCTGCGGAAGCTCTCCTGGAACCTGGCCTGCAGCAACCACGAGGAAACGCGGGGTTCCGGCCCCTGTGGACCGGACCCCCCAAGTCAAAACGTGACACACCGCTTTGGAAGGTTCTGAACAAATAAGCTCACTTTGGAGGTGTGTTTGAGAAGGGTGCTTGGGGCCGGTTGGAGCAGTTTTATGGTTTATAGCCTGCGTGGGAGGGTGGGAAGACAACCGCCCACATGACATGTTGGAGGTTCCCACAGGTTGAGACACAGCCTTTTGATTTTTGAGTCACTGACCATATCAGTCGTCAGCTACTGTTGGTTTGGGACGAACATGCAGGGACCACACCAGGTAATCACAACGGGGAGTCCTTCTTCGGCAACACCTTTCTGGTGAGTTTAAGCATTTGTTTGCCAAATCAGGGTTGCCCCGAGCCTCTAAAGACTGACCGAACCACATGCGTAGAACATCAAGTTGGCTTCCTTTGATTTCAGGCGCCAACGGGCTGCTATGTTTGCGCCCGGTCTTTGGAGCAACAAGTTGTGTGATTTTGTGGTGGTACCCGTAGGGACCTGACCCCCTTGCGCCTTGCCGGTCAGGACGCCCCAACGGACTTGGAGGCCTGGTGCCTGCAGCGGTACCGGAAGCTTCTGGCGCACGCAGAGAAGCTAGGGCCGGTGCTGCAGAGCTGCTTGGAGCACAAGACTGCGGGAAGGGTCTGTTACGCTCAGAAAAGTAGAGCCCTTTGGGCCTCGTTTTTGGACATTACCTTTCGATTCGAAAGGAGACGGAAAGGGAACCAGTTGAACCAGCCATTTTCGGTCCTCGCAGTTTGAGACAAACCCATTTTGGGGCCCAGAGTTGTTCCGGAGTTTTCTAGCAAGGTCACGGGCAGAGTTGTCCTTTCAGGACTACCTTATTGGACAATTGCATTGGCCGCCCCGGAAAAGAGTGATTACGACTCCACGCAAATTTTGTCCCAAATTAACGTGTGGCAAAGGGACAGCCGTGGCAGGTTGTTGCAAACAGGGACACCCCCCTAAAAACGAAGACGCTCTGTATATAAGAGTAAAAACACAGATATAATGCATGAATGATCATTGTCAACGCATCGCGTTGCCCGCCTCGGCCAGTCCGCTGTTTGAGGTGTATATAGTGCTTTAGTTTGCCTTGAAGTCTTGTCTTTATTAGAGTGAGTGAGTCGGCGCCGAAATGCGTGAGATGGTTTCCAAGGTTGAGGGTGGGTGCATGTCCGCGTGTTTCCACATGACTTCAAGGGCCAGAACGAGAGCCACATAAGAATGGCAGTGGGAGGGAGCGAAGGTGCAAGTTTTTGGTAGGGGGGGGCTTTTGCCGGTTTCTGGGGAGTTGGATTTGTTTTTAGAAGGGATTTGGCAGGAGCATTCTCAGGATTGGACCGGTCTTTGAAAGAGGATTTGGATGGTCTGGATGGGAAGTAGGGGTGATTGGAGAGGGGTTCGACCGGTTTCTACAGTTTTTTGTTGGGTTTCTGCAAGGATTTTGGCCGCGCGACATGGGTGAGGTGACGAAACACGCTGAACGGTGCCCAATAATTCCAGCGCCGCTCCTTTCCAGTGCCGCAAATGCCGGCAGCGGCTGCTTGAGGCTTCAAGGTTTGGGTGCGCAGCCGCTTGGCGCAGCTGGACTTGGACATTCTGCCTGCGGCCGCCGCCGCCGCCTTCAACGTGAGCGCAGTGAAGGCCCGCAAGCCTTGAAACGGGTGGCGCCGGCAGCGTGTCTCCCCAACCCCCCTCGCCCCACACTTTAAAAAAGCGTAGCCTGAAAATGGCACAGTTCTTGATGTTTCTGAGTCGGGTTGCTCAAAGCACAATAGTCTTGTCTCTTGCAGTGGTTGGTATCCTTTTTGGTGTCCCTTCAAATACGGACCTAACGGGGGGTCCGTCATTTTCTGAGAAACGCTCAGTAGTGGAGCCCTGTTGGGGCCTGTAAAGGGAAACAATGGGTGTGGAACAAGTGTGTTTTCGGTTGTCAAGTTTTCTGTGATACCTCTCGAGAGTTCCCAATGGAAGGTGGTGAAAGTAGTCATCGGAATCAATACCTACAGGGCCTTCAAAGTGACACGCGTAGCCGGCGCAGCTGATACCAAGGGTATGGTATAAAGGTTCAAGCGCTGGGAGTTCTGGTGATATCCCAAGGCGGCCGAGACCACCGCGGGACCCTGGCCGGTCAGAAGCGGAAGTTTGGAGGCGAATGAAGACGAGGCCGGGGGGGTTCGGGTCTGGGGTAGGGAGGCATGCATTCTTGGCCAGTGATGAGGCCATCTGTCTGGTTGAATAGTGCCAGTGCCCCGCAGGCCCATTCGAATTACTTTGGGTTGTTTCAGATCACGTTGGTTGAAAGTTGGTTTGAGTCTGATTCCAATTGTTCGTATTGCCAGAAGCATTCGCTGGGGATTGTACGTTTGTCTCCTTGCTGACCCAAGCAGCCTCGAGAAAGCCAAGCAAAACACATGATAGGGCCGACCCAACCATGGATTGCTCTTGGACCCAACAGATAACAACGGCACCACATTGGTACTATGTGTTTCTTGTTTTTCAAGGGGACATCTCAGGGCATTTGCCGAATTCCGAGGGTTCCCAGATGTCGGATTTGGCTTGAAACCCTTCGGCTTCGCATGTCCTTTGGGGCCCTGCAGGTCTCCTGTGTTTTACACTTGTTGGTTTTTGTCTTCCAGGAGGAGAGGGAGAGTATTTTCTTGCAGTTTACGCAAACTAGGCAAGCGACAAGTCCGGGCCTGGTTTAGGCCACGCCTTAATTCTGGCTGCACGTCCGGGGCTTGGTGGAGCTTGTGCGACTGTGACAAGGCGCAACCGTTGCATCAGCAGATTTGGCAGCTCTCAAGCCACGAAGACTGTGGTCTTACGGTCCACGTTGATCCACACGCTTGGCCCCATGTTGCGGGCTCTTGCTGTCGTGTCCGTCGCGGCGTTGTGGCTATATCCTCAGATGCCAGCGGAGGCGCCTGCTTTGATATCAGATGGTTGTTTTTGCTACTAGCACTTTCCAAGCCACAAGTGTGCAAACTCCTGACGGTCATGCTCAAATACGACTTTGCTTCATTGTAAGCGTTGCGTGGTGCCCGTTTGGGTGCATCCGGTACTTTTTTGAGTTTTAGAGGGGCAACAGGAGCAGGCAAGGCTCAGGTCCCGACAGAAGAGGACAGCTGCGCTACCAGTTAGGGGTTGGGTATGGGCTTTGGCCAAGATCCCAAAGCGCGATTGTTTTTGTTTGCAAAGTTGTGCAGGTTTGACGGAAGCAACCACTGTTGCTACCACCGCCGCCGGCACCACCGCCGCCGGCGCCACCACCGCCGCTGGCACCACCACCGCTGGCACCACCACCGCGGGCACCACCACTACCACAACGACAACCACCACGGCAGACCCCTCAAACGTGGATGACGTGAACCTCGCCGACATGACCCTCTATTCCTCAAGCAACTTTGACTGTGACAGCACATCTGCTACTGAGGTTTTCCTGGTGAATGGTACGAACAATGAGAATTCCATTCGCGTCAGGTTCAACCATGGCACTGGCAAGACCTTGATTGGGGAGTCGAATGGAAACAAGTATGTGCAGGTGGTGAGGGATTCCAGCAATACATATGTGCAGATCGAGGTGAGCATTGGCATGGATCATGACGCGCCTGACAGCCTTGGCGGCTCCACGCACCAGGTGGGTATGTGTCAAGTAGGGATATTGGGACTTGGGACCCCAAAAATGGTGTTCGGGGGTTTGCCTTTTGGTTTCCCTTCAAACCAAGCTTAAAAAAGGTTTCAAGGCTCAAGCACACCCCATGCCAGGTAGTAGAGCTTGCGGTGAAGGGGAAGTACATGACCAGCGGTACGTGGCCTGCTGGCTGCTATACTTCGCTGGGCCTTGGATCCTCCGGGAATCTTGTGTCTAAAGTGCAGACCATTGGAGCAGTTTCTACATGGACGGACTTCACAGTCGGCGTTGGCACAACCACCCTTCCCAGGGCTGACTGGACCGCTTGGAAGTTCTTTGTCGACGTGCTGCCCAATGCTGGCTGTGCGGATGTCTCGGTGTTCGTGGACGATGTGAGCGTCTATGCCAAAGCCGCACCCAAAGCATGAGCCTGACGAGCATCGGGTAGCTGCTGTGCATGAATGAAGTTTTTTTTTTTTTCTCGCTCGGTTCAGCTAGGCGGATCATCTCAATGCCTGAACGGCGTTAGAATCTAGTCTGGCCGGAGCGGGCGTGGCATTTGTCTAGCATGGTCTATCACAGGATGAGAATTGTACTCATTGTGTCATGTTGGAGTTGGCGATTGGGCATTCTGATATTTGGCGGCGTGCAGCAGTTTTTATTTGTTTCCAGCATACTTGGACATTTTGACATTTCTTTGAGGAGTAAAACAAGCACATTGTTTTTTTTTGACTTTATTGTTAGCAGTGTCTCCCTAAGTTTCCCGACGGTTTGCGCTTGCATTTTCAACCCATATTCTAGTCTCTCCACACTTGTGACACTGCATGCTAGACACACAAGCCTGCGCTTGCGGTGGCCCGCGGCAATCTATTTGAGCAGCGGACGGGCATAGAAGCCATGTTGCAAAGTATTGCAGGGGTCAACGTTTCTTGAGACGCAGGACTCTCAACCTGTGATTCGTCACCCGGCAAAGGACCCCCATTCTGCATTTGGGTAATAAAAGGAGTTGCGCTGATCATGATGTCGCAGGTCACCTTTGTCCTTCGGGGCGTAGGCTAGCCCCCCCCCTTTCATGGGCGGGCTATGCCACCCCAGTGAGAATTCTTCGAGAAACGGGAGTGACAATTGTTGCTCTTGTTGATTCTGCCGTCTGCAACCAATGCATAGCGAGAGCAAATTGCAGACTCGTGGCGCCAAAAATGTCGTGCATGGCTTGCCCTGATCCCTCAATTTCAATATTGCATACTCCCACTGGCGAGAAAACTCCCAATGCAAACTCCCTCTCTCATGTTTTCTTGCCGCTCGAAGGCACACTTTCGCAAGTTGAACTTGTGGCCCCGCTGTACCTCCGCAGACTCGAAGCGCAGGACCCGATCCAGCTCACCCCGGACGACCTCGCGAGGCGCGAGGCGGAGCTCTTGATGCTCTTCGCGCGCCACGATGAGGCGAAACCTTCGCTTCGAAGGGCTTTCGGGGTGGTTCTACCCGTCTGACCTGGTTCCTGGAAGGCGGGGCGGGGTTTGTAAGGCCTGTGACCTTCGCGGTAGAACCAGAAGGCAGTCATGAGCAACGGCCATTACCAGGTGTTGGTGGTCCCCTATTGGCCTTTTGTCACTGCTCATATTATCACGACTGCATCGTTTTCAAGGAGGCTCCCCAGGTATGTGTGTCTAAAGCCCAAATCTGAGTCATTACAATGGACTCGCCTATTGTGTGTGTGTGCAATCTAGGTTCATCAAACATGGTTGGTGGTTGCATAATGCTTTCGTCGTGAATGATGCACTGAAGGGTCCCCAAAAATAGCACGTTCTCGCTAGCAGTGCCCAAAGCCCCTGTTGGCCAATTCAGCAACAGGTTCAACTCCCTGGTCAAAAAGTTGTACTAAGGCGTGTGACAGCCTTTCTCAGCCTCTTTCAAGAGCTAAACTTAAACGCAACTGTTATTATGGGTTTAGCAAGTATAGTACATGAGACCCCTAAGAAGGGTTTGTCCTACAGGTAATTCTGAGCTGAGACCTAGGTCATGCTAGGTCAGAATTTGACTGGCCAGAGAAATACAGTGTACTCTACCACGGTCCACAGTCATGCTAAGAGATGAGTTAATCCTCAAGGAACTCCTCAATGGGGTTGCCGTCCCAGTAGTCGAGCTTCAATCACTCCTTGGGTCCACGCTTTTTTGTAGTTCGTTTCCTGGGAGTAAAGCTGGCCTCTGTATCTCCTCATGCGAATCCAGCCGCTCAAAAGCGCACCCTGGACAACTGCGCGAAAAGAGAACCGGACAAGCAACGAAGAAATCCAAAACAACAAGCTACAGAAGCAAAACAACATAAAGTCATCAACTAAGAACACGAAACACAAACAAACAACAACTAGCCGGCACACTCAAAGCAGACAAACACACACGACGTGTGTGTATCTGCCACCACCCGGCAATAGGACGGGGACGGCAAGATGAAGGTGAAGGAGTTCTGTCAGCTGATCACCGAGGCTGTGTCTCTGTGTTTCAAAGGGGCCATGCGGCGTATAACCTGCACAGGTCACAACTTGGTTGACCACCTATTTTGACACATGCCGGCGCGGAAAACGTCGGAGATAAGATCCGGAGTGGTGTCAAGCAGCTTCGTAGGATTCTGGAAGGGGGTTACTGGTTTGGTGATACCACCTGGGCCTATTTGTTGGTATCTCCGCCAATGGATTGGGGAATCCGGGCAGGTTTCCTGGGCTTGTGTCCTTTTTTTGGAAGAGGAAAGCCAAGGGGTCAGGCATGGTCAGGCATTTGTTTCCCAATTTCTTTTGATCGCAGGAAGGGAATCATGATCGCGGGATCGCTTGGGAAGAAACCGAAAACGCATCACCTTCGTTTAGACCTGACAGGTTTGCTCCGAGCCGATGAAAGATGACCAAGCCTTTTGCCAGCCATATTTCTGCCCTTCCGATCGGGTCCAAGGGGAGCAATCCGGTGTGAGCTTCTCAAAAATCACGGGCCCAACAGGCTCGTTAGTCCCTGTTGGGTTTCCTTTTGCTCACATTGGAATTCACAGACCGTGGAACATGGAGCCCAAGCACTCAGGGAGAACCCCATTTTTCCGGGGGGTTTGCCTTTCAGGGAGACCTTTCATAGAGACCAACTGTGTGGCTGTGTGTGTTCTCTTGGTCTACCCTTCCAACCTGGAGACCACTGCAGGTGGATGAGTCCTTCTCCTCAATCAGCGCCATGAAGATGTTCGAGGCGGCGGACCTCAACAAGGAGCACAGAGCCGAGCGGAGAAACGAGAGTGGAGGGATGTTGTTTTTCGGGGGGGGCGGGGGGAGCACCATGAGGGGTTGATGTTTGAATTAAACCGAGACCCGCAGATCGTCAATCATGGTGTGCCCAAATCCTCAGTCTGAGACAAACCCATCTGAGTTGGGATCCAAGCCCCGTTTGAAGGAAGCCCCGAGTAAATGTGCCAGCCACGTTGGTCTGGGGTCCGGATCCCTGCGGTTTCTTCTCAGGGTAGAAGAGGCCTCAGGTAAAAAAAAGGCGCCATGTTGCACCCAATTGGTGCCTCAAATGGACACACCCCGCCTACAAGCCAGACATAGGTCGCGAAATGTGGGGATGGCCATGCTAACACGGGTCAGCTGGCGTGTTTTTAGGCTATTGTGGATTCGCTGTCAATTTCGACAAATAGTGCCTGCTGCTTGCTGGCTTTTGTTCCCGCCTCACTCAAGTGTGGTTCAAAAGTCTTCTGGATGGCTTTCGTCCATTTGGGGGTATGAAAGTAGGACCTTGCTACAAGGGCGGAACTAATTGGGTACTTTGAGACCGAATTAAGCAATGATCGATCAGAAGGGCAACGCATGGCAAACATTGAACCCTTTCAATTGGATCTACTGTCGATGAGTATTGGAGATACACCATCTACCAACTGATGCCTGGCGTGGATTTGACCCATCATGAGACCCACCAAGGGTCTTCTAGGAAAAATGAGACATAATCCCCTCCTCGATGATGTGTATATACATATACACACGATGCATACCTTTTTGTTGTTGGCAGGTTTCTTTTCTTGGGGGGTGGGGCTCTGTCCATGTTTTGCTGGGTGGGGTGCAAAACGCAAAGTTTCATGCTACCATACCAAGGGTTGGTAAGTATACTCTTCCTCCCACTAACGTGGCACCTGTGAGGGTATGTGGAAGATCAGTTTCCTCTTGAAGGGACCTTCTGTTGGTGGGGACAGGGTAAATACATATATATATATATATATATATGGTCCCGGGCTCCCAGTTCCCAGTCCCCCCCCCCCAATCATATCCCCCCCCCCCCCCCAGAACCCGACCCCCAGGAGAGGCCCTGCTGCTGCGGTCCCCAGACCCCGGCCCCTGAACCCCCTGAACCCACACCTCGGCACACCCTGCGCCCAAACAAACCCTAAACCAACCCTAAACTCGCTCGAAACACCCATCTAAAACCAACACTCGACACGTTCTGAACACACTCTAAACCAAGCCTGAACCAACTTAATCAACCCTAACCAACCGTAAGCCAACCTTAGATTAAAACATCCCCTAAGCACATGTCTTAAACCAACACTAAACACACTCTCAACCACCCCGCAACTAACCTAAACCACCCTTGCACCAAGGAAAAAAACACACATCCTAAACCAACACTAAATACACTCTAAACCAACCATAAACCAACCTTAAACCAACCCTAAACACATACTTTAAGCCAACACTGAACACACTCTAAACCAACCCAAGCCACCCTAAACCACTACAACTAGATCAACCCTAAACCAAGTCTAAAGCATTCCAGCCCCACCACGGGGGGGGGGGGGGCAACCCTAAACCACACCCCAACCACACCACAAGGGGGGGTGGGGGGAGAACTGGGAACCATGGTGGGGGGGAGGGCCTTGACCATATATAAAAATATATATGTATATGTATATATATATATATATATAAAACCTCCCAGTCCCAGTCCCGCGTCGAAGCCGTTGCAAGGACGGCTCGGTGGAGGTGAAGGAGTTCCTCCAGTGGCTGCTGTGCGCAACGAGCCCCGGGGAGGCGGAGGTGAGGATCCTGAAGCGCCTGGCGGCGCCTCGGCCGGAGCGGAGTGGTTTGGAGTGGTGGAGGTGTGGCGGGCAACCCCAAGCCTCTGCAAGAAGTGCGTCAAATCCCAAACGAATCCAGAACATCAACTAAGATTACCTGGCATTCCTCTACAAGAAGGGATTCAACTCCCCAAACAGACTAATCCAACAAATCAACTATGTGCTACCTGGCATTGGGAGCCATTGGGAGCTTCTCTGGGCAATGAGGCCTGAGTTGACCATCGGCAATTTCGGGGACATGGGGGACGAGCTCAAAATTTCCCAAAACCATGGGCTTGAAATCCCCTCCTCTTGGGGAACAAGTAATTTTGACCATAACTCAAGTATGTATGCGTCGAGATAGGGGCACCGCAAAATGGCGGTTTTCCTTTTGGGTCCCTAGACACCAAGGCATCGCAGCATTTGTCAGGGGACCGGTTTAACGGGCTTCAATAAGCGGATTCCGATCGCTTGCACCAAGAGCAATCATTTTGTGTTAGCATCCGCCCAATCCATCTCAGAGTGTCAGCTAGCCCAGGATGTCTGATTTGCCTTGAATCAAAGGGGGAAGGGTATTTGGCTTTCAGATCCGGCGAATTGCTTCGGGGTGTGCTTCTGTTGCTTTTCCGAAGAGTAGACCCCACTTGAGGTCTATTGGAAAGCCTCTTACGCGTTTAATGGGAGGTGGCAATGTACACAGGGCCGCACATGCTCCAAGGTCTGGTTTTCAAAGTCCGGCGCTTTGCAGGGAGCTCTTTGATAGGTGGCGGATGCGCCCTTTGCCTAAGGCACCCTTCACTTTTTGCCGAGTTGAAAGCCATTGTTTTTTTGCCGTTCTAGGGGTAAAGGGCACCTTTGAAGGACACACTGGACACTCACCAAACAACAAAAAGGTAAGTAACCCCAGGGTTGCTGCGAGCAGCTAAACATGACCAAACCACGTTTGGGTCGAACATCAGGGTGTTGATGTACTGCATCCTTTGGTGTTCCCTTTTGACAGAACTATATATCTATATATCTTTATGAGAGGGTCTTTCAGGACCTCCTAGGACATCCTTTGAGGACCCGCGCCGAGTGGCCGAACGCTTCGACTCCGAGGCGGAGTCGCGCCTGGCTGGCGCTCCAACGCCCGACGAGCTGGACGAAGACCGGCGGATCTGCCTGCCGCAGCGCTTGGAAAACCCGCCCCCGCGCTTGCCTTGAGCTCGGTGGGGCGGGGCGGGGCCTGGGTTGAGCTTTTTAGATCCCTTGGCAACCCCTCGTTGGGAGTTTTCTCCACAAGCTTGGCCAAATATGAAGCAGAATCTGATTTTGGTTTGACTCTGAGGGTTGGGCCAAGGGACCCGGCCAAGGTGCCGAAAGGTAAACCCTGACTACCGTGACGTTTTGGGTGGCGCTTACCTTATACAACCGACGAGCGAGTACGGAAAGATAAGTTCCACCTCGGTGAATCGAAAACCCCAGATCCAAAGCGGTCTGATAGACTCAAAGCGGTCTCGTGCCAAGCGCATATGCGCCAATGGCACAACATAGCACATGTGCATCAAAGATGCCTATGTGAGCAAGCTAGGAGAAGTATTCCTGCACTCAGGAAAAGGAGCTATGCTGTGCAGGCGTCGCCTCGCCTCATCTTGATCTCTGATACATCTCTGATACACGTGGACCAAAGCTGGCGCAACATGTCACCCGAAGCAAGCCCCAGAACACCTACCCCCTGGCTATTTGGTTGCGCCGCGTGCCGCCACTCCCACGATGAAACTAAAAAGCGGAACCTGAAACAAACCAATTTGGAACCTGGAACAAGGCACCAGGAATCTAAGAGGAAATCCTCTGAGCCCCACGCCACAGAAGGCCGCTTCTACGCATCATGTGCGCCAGGATCGCGTGCGCGCGCGTGCAGCGGAGCAGGAGGCGCTGAAAGCCGCGGGCTGAAGCAAAAAGCGGCCAAGAGCCCGACACTGTCCAAGTTGTCCATGGCAAAAGGGTTCTACTGGCGAAACATGGTCCTTATATAATTGAACAACCCTTTGAGGTGGCTGAATTAGTTGCTGGTCATTGAGGTGATTAAGTTTACTGTTCAAAGGCAGGTGCAAGATCTTTTCTGTTGGTCTATGAATGGATTGTATTCTCTTGGCAATTTTACAATCGAAATAGTGGAAAGTTGGCTTGGCTGCTGAGGAGACTCCAATCCAACAGCACTGGAGAGACATTGGGACCAGTATCCCAACCCCACAGAAAGGTTCAAAACGCACCCTTCGATCAGTGCCCTAGGATCCAGGAACCTCCCTGGTAGGGCGATAAGCTTTCACTTTTGGTGGGTCCATTTCTTCTTTCAAGCTGGTGGATCATAGTTCACTCAGGTATTTACAGAACCGGCGCCCTCGACTAAGGATCATTCATATATGGCGTTGCTTGTTTCCTAAGGTTGACAAAGAATGGCGATGCTGTTTCGTTGTCCGGTTTACTGACCTTTTCAATTTCGGACCCCGTTGAGTGGGCCGTTTGGTCGCTCGCACTTGAGGATCGGGCAAACAACGCCGACAACATGCGGAAGGAGCGAGAGGTGCAGACGCGGCTATGAACCTCAATGGGGAAGCACCATGAAACATAGTGGCTGGACATAATATGTATATATATTTATATATATGTCTGTATACATATCCCCATGGCAGGTCAGAAGGTGGTTGTCCTTTTAGTTGCCTTGGAAACCAGCCCACATGTTTATGATGCCCGTCAAAGGGCCCATGTCCAATCACAGAAAATATCAGTGTCGCCTTGAAAATCTTCCAGTCTGCAAGGGGTTACTCTGGGCTACATCATTTGCGAAGGTTCCTTACTTGGGGATTCCTTATGTCAGGTGTGCATAATTTGCCTTGATTCGCTCTGAGATTCTGCAGGAAGACTGGGCGTGGTATAAAGGTGCAACATGATCCAACATGGTCCAACATGGCTTTCAATGGCGAATCGAGGTCAAACAGTCCAACTGCGTCCAACAAATTGAGACGGGTGTGGGGGCACAACCGAGTGCGTGACCATATGAGTGGCTTCGCAAGGAGCCGCCTCGAGCTAATTCAAATGTTGCTTCACCCCACCCCGCCCTACCCCGCCCCGCCCCATATGGACTTATTCATACAAGTCCAGTGAGTGCCCCACCAAGTGTCAACATGGCTTGGCGCATTTGGGACCCCCAGTTGACCCATGCCCCTTTTATTTGATGTCCGAAACCAAACCGGAAACCCATGAGTTTCCAGCCACCACTTGGATTCTACTCGTGTTCTCACCCTGGTTGGCTCCGCAGGTGGAGCTGGAGCGGAAGAAGAGGGAAGATGAGCAGGTGCGGGGTGCCGGGGGGGGGGGGTCGTTTTTTTGTTTTGTTTTTTGCGTTGAGAAGTTTGGAGGTTCGGTGATCAGTTACCCCACAGTTGTTTTTCTTTCTTTCTTTTTTTCCGCCCACTTACGCGTCACCTCTTCCTTGCCACTTTTAGGTGAGTTTTCTCTGTGGGGTGATGCTTAGGAGGCAAATATGGGGAAGCCCGAAGCTGTTTTCTGTCACCCATGATGGAACCCAGCAGAGGGTCCCTTGCAGAGGCCCCCCCAATTCAATTCCATTTGAGTGGGTGGGAGGATAGATGTCTTCGTACAGGTGTGAACAGTTTGCTTCTTGGCCAGTAAACTTTTCAGATGTTTTCAGGTTAGTCAAAAGCGACAGGGTTTGATTAGATCAGCTTCATTACTGTCCTGACTGGCATCCAAAAGTGAAGGATCCTCTATTCAACCATGGGCTGGATTTGCGCAGAGTTCTTTTGGGAGCCCTTTTCAGAAGGCACCCGGGAGTTCCTCTGTTAAAATCGCAGCCCTCAAAAGGTAGGCCGCGAAGGGTCGGCATTTGGTGGCTCGATGACCGCTGATGGGTCAGAATTCGGCCACCAGGGGACCGCAGGTTTTGGTTCATGATTCCACTTACCAGGGTTCAATGGTGGGCACAAGCCTGCTTCTTGAGAACTTGGGGACTGTCTGACAGCTCTGGGGTCCCCACAAATGATCCAGAAGCGTCGTTAAAACCCCCGACATTGAATGCCATGGCTTTCACTTCATGCTGGTTTCCTTTTGGCATAGACCAAGGAGGTACACAGGTTTCCTGCAAGTATTGATGCACGCACAGTGGCCCAAACACCATCGCCCCAAACTGAGCTGGAACTGGGATTGTACAATCTGACGGGCCCATGCAATCCCAAACTGGCCTTCACCAACGCTAACCCAAAAGCCTGCCTTTGTTGCAACCTTTGAACGATTTGGCCAAACTCATGAGTCCCAGCCCTTCATTGCTTGTTGATCATATCTGTAACATTTAGCTTCTTGCCAACATGTGTGTTTCAAACCACTAGGAGAACATGAGCGAGCATGGCTATTACCGGAAACTGATTGGCTTCCAGCTAGCCAAGCAAGTCCTTTCGTTGGGAAGCAACGCGACATGTTGGGCTTCGGTGTCGCTCGTCTTAGGAGATGGAGCGAAAGCGGGACCTCATCCGCGAAATCCGAGCGCTGGAGAAGGTGCCAGTGGAGCGTGCCAAGCCGCTCGCTCGAAGAGTGCCTGTGGAGAAGCACCAAATTTAGGTTTTCCTTTGTAGGGGTGATGTTTGCGGGAAGCGGTTAGGGAAAATCGAGCTTTGGGGAAAGTGATGCCACAATTCTCAGTTCAGTAGCATTGCCTACATGTCCACCCATGGTGGGAAGTTGTGTTGCTTTTCTGTTTTTGGAAGTCACGTGGGACATGTTGCGCAACATGTTGGCCAACATTCCGCCATCAAACAAAACAGCTAGAGCAACAAATCACAGCATCATAGACCCCAGATAGCGAAACACAGGCAATTGATTGCACCAGAAGAGCGCGTCATACCAACACCCCCCAGAGCACACGGCCGTCAATCTCGCAAAAGATGCGCCCACACCAACGGCACCCCAAGCACCGTCCCAAAACAGCACCTGCACCGGCACCCCAAACTGCATGCCCCCAAGCATCTCGCAACAAGACATGCACCCGCGCCGTCACCCGAACACCCAAACAGCACCCAAACAGCACCCAAACAGCACCCAAACAGCACCCAAACAGCACCCAAACAGCACCCAAACAGCACCCAAACAGCACCCAAGCAGCAACTCCCCCCCCGGCCCTGCACCCCGCCCGTCAACCACCTCAAACAGCCCCAAGCAGTTTCCCAAAACAGCACCTCCACCAGCTGCATGCCCTACAGCAGCGAAGGTCAATCTTGCAAGACTGCGCCCGCACCGTCACCTGCCTGCCCCTAGCACGCCGTCTATCGCAAAAATGCGAAAGGCCTTAAGGGAACCTGAGCGCTCCAGGCCTCAAGGCCTTCAGATCTATGGGACTTCCATGAAAGCTTGGTGGGGAAGGAACCCCAAAGAGAGGGGACAGCCTTGATTCGCGTTCGGCCTTGTGAGAGTTGCAGATCTGATGCTCCATTGGGAGCGACAGCTTCCTTTTTGTTTTGTTTGTTTGCAGGGGGGGTTCACAAGGGAGCCAACATGACACTAGCTGTTTGCTTCGGGGAGGTGGGGTGCGAGGGTCCTGGTTTTGACACATCAGTGAGTTTCCTTTGGGGTCGTGTTCTAGGAACTCTTGGCGCCTCGGAGTAGACCCATGTTTGGTCTTGTCTCATCGGCCGTGAATGGCGTCACACTCTGCACATTCTTGGTCAAGGACCAAAGCTCCACCCTTTCAGCCAGTGAACTCAGCAGACCCAAAAAAGCGGGCCAGACCTTTAGCCCGGAAAGACGGTCCCCAACTCGACGGTAGGAAAAGAAGGTATATGATAGGACTTCCGAAAGGGGGTGGTTATCAAGGGAGAAAGTCCTGCCTTCCCAAGCCAACCTTGGAGTCAACCCCGCAGGCCTCAAGTTTTTGACCATGTGCGTAGGTGTGCGTGTCAGGTCAGCTTGATTGAACGTGGATGGCCCTTGTTTCAGTTTGGTCACCATTTCTCCAAAAGGACGCCTCTAGGTTTTTACTTGGTTTCCTCTCGTTTCCTATGGCTTGCGGCTGGAAGCACTATGCTCCCGAGGCTCTTCGACCCCGCGGAGCCTCCGTGCCAGGCGGGGCAAGCGCGGTGAGAGGGGCCAACTGTCAGAACGGGTGGCGCGACATGGAGGTCAGGTTACACAGGGTTTCTTAACGGATTCGCTCGGCCATGTGAACAAAAGGCACCTTTTGCAGCTGATTTAGCGGATCCCCTTGTGTTCGGGTGGTTTTCGGATGTATGCTTTGAGGAACCCTGTTGCAGGAGAATCCATACGTTGATCCCCCGTTCTGTTCCCCCGTCGTTCTTTTTCGGAAGCCAGACTCTCTGGGATTTGTTGTTGAAATCAAAGTCTAGGAACCTGCTTTGATATGGCTCCCATATGAATGGGAGGAACAGGTGGATTTGGATTTGGTTTTGCTGCCAAGACTACCAGAGAATCTCTAGCAAAGCTGGAGTTGCTCAGGGAAAGCCCTCACTTTCTTGAGATTCACCGTTAAGCCGGCCAGCCCCCAGTTGGCGGTTTCCCCATGAAAACTTTGCATGTGAGGACAAGCAAGGAGACGCTAACCTCTCCTGGGCTAACAGACTAAGGGAGTTTGTCAGGCGTCAAAGTGGAAGCCCTTTGCCGGATTCCGAAAAGGGCCACAACTTGCCACAAGGGCCACAACCGTGGATTGAGGGTCAGTTGCACATCCGATCCAGGATGTTCAGTCATTGTTTTTTGGGGAGTTCAGCCAGTTGTTGTGGCAAATTCACTTTCCCGTGTAGAGGCCCAACAGGGGCGCTTTGGTGTTATACCAAGAGGATCCCCTTTGAAGGGATAATAAAGAAGCAAGGCCTCACAGCATCCCCGATTTGCAGGATCATTCAAATTTGCCACATCAATGACCTGATGAGTCAATGATCACCAGATCAGTATGGAAGAACGATGATGGCTTTGGCTCGGTGATTCGAACTCATCAAACATCAAACATGTATATAGGTTTGTGGCCCACACTGGGTACCAGGTATACATGTTCATTACCAAGTTACGTTCAACATACTTTTTTTCCAGCTGTTTCCCTCTGGTTTGGCTGTGGTCTTCTGAAGAGAAAGATCCGGGTTCAGAATGTTTGGAAGTTCTCACTACTTGTAGAATGTCGTTTGTGGAGATGTCGGGGGTGTCTCCAAGCCACAAATCTCCGGGGCAAATCAAGCAATACCAACGGGTTATTTAATCCACGAGACTGCAGGGGCCCAGTCCTCTGTGTTCTTTTTTCAGGGGACGCCCTGTGGGCCTTGGTTTTCGAAAGCACTGTAAAATAGGGGCCCATATAGCGTCCCTTTCTGGGAAACCAAGAGGAGCACGATCCAAAGCTAGTTGGCTCCTTCTCGTCGGATCCGATCGGATGCGAATGGCCAGGGCTTGCTGGAGGAGATGTCTCTGGCGGAGCTCAAAGAGCGGCTCCGGATCGCCGGGCCCTTGATGGGGGTTGGGGGGCGTGCCACGAGCGCCAGATGTTTTGTTGCCACCTTACACCAATCTCAACGAAAGAGGTTGCAACATGAAACCTAAGTTTCCACCATGTTCCAGATGTTCCCAACAAATGGCCCCTCTAAACATTGGTTGGGGTCCCTGTTGTTTCCATTTGAACACCCAACACCCATATTTTCGGCTCTCGGCTGGTCTTTCCTTGAAGGTATTTGAAGCATGGCCAGGGTGGTAGACCTGCAGTTTTGAGGGCTCCTATTCATCACGGGACTAGTGTCTCATGTTCCAATGAGAAGGTTGCAATCGCTTGCACCAAAGGACAATAATGTGTGTGTGGCGTTCGAAAGAAACCAATGTCTTCGAACCTATTGAACCCTTTCACCCAAGACTCCTAAAGGATTCTTGGCCACTTCCCATTTTGAGAAGCCCCCCAGAGTTTAGACCATGGCTCATTCGCGCCCCCCAGAGTTTAGACCATGGCTCATTCGATATGCGTGGCATGTCTCAGGTCACAGCACAGAAAGAGAAGGAGCTGGACATGAAGCGGGAGAGGCCGAGCTGAGAAGGGTTTTGGGAAAGAAACCTCCCCTTCATGGAGTCAATTTCAAGACTTAAAAAAAGGGTCATTCATTCCTCATGGTCATTCCCTGCTTCCCTGCTGAGAACCAGCAAGGTGCAGCATGTGCCAACTTTGGTCGTTGCTGCCGAAGCGCTGTTATCCCGTCTTGAGAGAGTGCTGCATGAGATGCGCTGTTTTCTTCGTCTTCTCACAGCCTTCAGCTCAAGAGCTACCACCTTACAACCTAACATCTTAAGTTCCATTGAGATATCGAGGCCCATGGCATCGATTGCGAGGCCCGCGGCATGGATGTTCTCCATCTTGTCCGTGCTTGTTTGCTGGGCGGCAGCAGAGCAAGCTTGTCCAGCCGAAGCTCACCGCTCAGTGACGAAAGCGCTATTGCAAACCCACAAGAACAGTGCAGGGGTTTATTCGGTTGAGAAGTCTCAATCTGACCAGAACCGCTCCACAGGTTGTGGCATGGGTGTGGCAGGGGAGTGCGTGGCCACGATGGATTGGCGACACATGTTGGCGAGTCTTGCACCTGGCAGTAGTGCCAACTTCTTCAACACTTTCTTGAAGGCTTCTTGGATTGTTGGCTATTTGCTCTTTAGACATCTTTGGACTTCAACTGTTTAGTACATGAGTATATTTCCCACACAACCGCCAAACAAATCCCAAAACTTTTGGCACGAGGTTTGGGAAGACGCCTCGCCTTTGACGGGCACCATCTTTTGCCTGGGAGATCGCCCCGGCTCCTGGATCGTCAGCAACACCTATGGCCAGAATGGGGGTCTCTACGATTCCTTCCAGGGCTTAACTTATCTACGAAATCTCTTCATGGACCCCGGTGATTCGGAGACCTGGGGAACAGTTGGACTGTACATGGGCCTCTTTTGTCCTTCAGGCACCAGTGTGGATCAGTACACCGAGCTTAAGGTTGGCTTTGCCTTCAACAAGTGCAACAGTGGTGTGAATTTCATGTTATCCATCAGTGCAGATACCATCGAATGCTTTGCAGACAAGTTCGCGCCCGTGATCAGCCGACTGGCTGGCCTGATCCCGGAGCTGAGCTTCGGGATATCAATTGACCGGAAACTGTTCAAGACGGTGACGGTGGCCCATGGTGATGGTGATTCCATCCGTGTGGGCAGCATCACCTTACATTCTCATCTTGCCATGAGCACCACAATTCGGCTTTCCATCGGTCAGTTGCTTGGTATGGATGATACCATTGGAGATGTACTGGCCGGAGATTTGCAAGCCCAGTTCGCAGTGGCCTATGACAGCACTGACAGCTTGGTTTCGGCTCTGACTTGGATGGCGTCCAGTGACCCCTCCGATTCCTTGCCGGACCTGGTGGGTGGCTTTGCGTCCGCCTACAAAGTGGGCCCCACCGCAGCCGCGGCGCTGTTGCGGCAAAGCGGGGCGGCCAACCAGGCGGGGATGGAGCGCAAACGAGGAGAGGCCGCAGCCAACGGTGAGGGACCGAACACGGTTTCTAGGAAAAACACTTGCGACACTCGCGATTCTCAAAATGTGTTGGCTTTCTGTCGCTTTTCGCCTGAATCATGCTGTGGCCGTTGTGTAAACGTCAGCTGTTTGCGGTCGAATTGGGACAGCGCACGCCTGAGGTGGTGTCCCTGGTGGAAGGCATCCAACATTGCACCAGCATGCTGCAGGTTAACGGATACGTGACACTAGCCCTCAGTGAGCCCAGTCGGGGCATTCTGCCAGACATGTCCTTCCATATCTTCCAAGTGAACATGATGTTGCGAACCGGCCCGGCAGAGAGCAGTCAGGACTCTCGCAAAGTTTGTTTGAAGCACATTTGTTCAAAACACATTGAATTGAATGGATAGGATGATTGGCTGGGAGGGCGCAGAGAAGTTCACCCATTTTATCCATTGGGTAAGCAAGTGCAACAGCATGGTTGGATCCCTCGCATACTGGGAAAAGAGGCGATATGACAGAAGGAAAGACATCGCACAAAGAGCAGTATGGGCTGGATAGCTTATTTGTTGTTTGTGTTGTTGTAATTGTAGATGGGCTGTTGTCGCAGCTTCGAGATTGCTGACAAATCATTCACCACATGATCAGTTGACCTTTTGCCTTTAGGGATATTTGGTTTCTATTGTTCTGAGTTTTTGATTTACCGTTTGGGAAGGGCAAATCTTTCGTTTATTTGTGAGCTGCGAGGACGCGGACTATGCGCAATCCCACCTTCCGGGCCTGTATTTCTACCTTTCGGCGGATCTAGGCCCGCTGGGTTTTTGCGCGTCTGGGCGTGGGCGATTCGCGGATGATGTTCATGTGGTTGGGGCATGCTGCACCTCAAAGGCGGGCTGAAATTCCATGGTGCTTGCCTGCCAGGTGCGTTCGTGCAGAGCATCGTGAGCACCGTCCTTGGTCAGATTGGAGGATTGTTGGATGTGGTGGGTGCAGACATCAGCGGCGGCATCTCCTTGAGCGCGAGCCAAGGCATCGGCTTCTTTGTGAATACCGCGGGCCTGGGGTTCTACACCGAAGCCAAGCTCGGGGGTTCCACCACCGAGATAAAGTGCGTCTTCAAGTACGGCAACGGCAAGCTGAAGTGCAAGGCGCGGCTGGGATGGGCCGAGCTCTTCCTGAGCGGTGGCAAGTTCGTGCTGCGGAAGATCAACAACTTTGCCGGCAGCGGGGCGCAGGAAGTGGCGGAGTTCTTCAAGGAGGATGTGGGAGGCACCGGCGCCAAATTCGCAAAGTCGGTGGTGAACAAGGGCAAGAAGATTGCACAGCGGGCGAAGTGCAAACTCAGTAACCTGCTGGGCGGTTCTTGTGGCAAGTCCGGAGGTACCCCAAGTTCGTGTGGAGATGGAACGGAGTATGTCATCAAGAATGAGGAGGACAAGTGTTTGTCGATCTCTCCAGATTGCTATAGCCCCCAATCTGATGGTAAGGTCTACTTTTACGACAGCGCTAAATATTGTATGCCTCTTTTTGATGAATGCACGCACTTCTCCAGCAGCTATTCCACGCAGATGCGAAACTTCTGGTGGTTCACAAAGGACCGGTATTTGTGCAATGAGTATATGCACAACATGTACTTTGGTGACATCCCAGATCCGGACGATAATCCAAAATGCCTTCGCCTGGAGAATCAGAAAGTGTGGTTTTCCCGGTCTCCGAGCCAATTTCACATTGCCAAGAAGTCGACTGAGAGGTTCCGAGTGTCATTCCATGGCATCACTGGTCCCTATGGACAAGTCTGCCTTCAAAGTAGTTCCGGCGGTGCCACTGTGAACCAAGGTCGCCGGCGCAGAAGGTTCGGGCAAGAAGTGATCGTCCGTGGCTACGACGGTGGCCGCCGGCGGCGGCGATGTGACAAGGGTGGGGCCAGCAACATGCGGATCTACCAGAAGTTGGAACCGGGAAATGGGATGAACTACGAGAAGGAGAATGGAGATGCACAGTTCCTGAAGAATTGCCGGTAGCCGGATGGTTGTAGAGACTTTCAAGCCAACGCATGTGTGAACATTTAGGTCATACCGCAAAAGTTCGGGAAGTGGCACTCGATTGAAACATGACTGGTGGAGAGCGTTGACCTCGCCATGTCGCGCTTCGAGTTGAGCAGTTGCTTTTGCGGCCGCCAAGCGGGGATGTGTCAAACCTGGGGGGAACCCTTAAAAAACGCAAGCATTGCCAGCCCATCAGGTTGCCCTAACACTCAAGCATGTTTTTCTTGAACGCAGGCAACTCGCCAAGAAGGTTGAGAAGCAGGAGGAGCTCACCGAGAAGGCTGCGCCCGAATAAAATTCTGGTCCGGAAAGACAATTCCCTTCTGGTTCCGAAAAAGAGACGCCCGTTGACAAGCGTTTGAACCACCAGCAAGGAGTGGACTTTCTGCAGGGGTCTCAGTTGGAGTGGGTGTTTTTTGTAAAATTCTTAGCTTTGTCAGCAAATCCAAGGCACATATTCTGCACAAAAATACCCGCTCGTTTTCGAGAGTTGGGAAGCGAGTTTTGCATGCTCGAAGGTTTGAAAGCAAGGGCGTGTTTCAAACATAATGACGTTGGAACCGCAAAAGCGAGGGGTGTCCCATGGTTTTCCCTTGAAGCGCCATCACCCACCCACCCACCCACCCACCCACCCACCCACCCACCCACCCCACCCACCCACCCACCCACCCCCCACCACCCCCCACCCACCCACCCACCCACCCACCCACCCACCCACCCACCCACCCACCCACCCACAATGGTGTGTGTGTGTGTGTTCAACTCAGCTCCACCTTCCATCCATTGCTTGGATGGTTCTGTTTTTGTGCAAGTTGGGGCTTTGAGAGGCCCTTGTTGCTACTTTCAATGATCGCTGGTAGAAAACAAGCAGGACACATTGCACATGTTATCTATAAATGATATATGTATATTAATATACACATACATGTATTGCGCGCATATTAGTATCACGCGTAACTCTTATCTGACAGATGCCGAAAGTAGTGAGTCCCAGCAGTGGAAAAGCTGCAGCGCTTAAGCATAACGACTCAGCTCTTCCTAAGATGCATTTGAACATGCGGAAAGTGGAACGACCAGTTTCCTCTAAAGAGAAACAGAGAGGTGGGTTTCATGTCAGTGGACAGGAAGGAGGATGGGTACTTCGCAGTGTTCCATGCGTTCTTGCTGGCTGACTTGCAAGACTAAGAACATCAACTGTACCTTTTGCGGCTATGCCCTTGTCTCAGGATAGTCCACGTTTAGGGACGTCCTTCTTTACGAAAGTGAGAAAGGGTGAGACCCTTCTGCAGGCGCCCATGCCAAAACCTTGTGTGCAGCTGCCTTTGTAGATACATGATTCGGCGGATGCCCTAGATATCCGCCGAGTTGTTACATTGCGCAGTTACCATTACTTTTGAATCCACTCAACATCTCCTGCACAGGGAGCCCCATAACGAAAAGAAAGATCTTGTTTGCGAACGGGTCAAACCGTGTTGGACCCCCTTTTTCGGTTTATTGTGAAGGGATGCCAAATATGCAAGCAATGGGAATTGGCTCCGCGAAACGACCGAAAGGATTTGTCTCCGATTCGAGAACCTGCAAAGATTGCTTTCTCTTTAACCCTCCACAAAAAGGGTACCCTCAAAGAGGGAGTTTACTCGCCGTGTAAAACCTCCCTGTACCAGCCAAACGATTCGTTTCATGTTGGCTTCCTTCCAAACGGGTGCATTGCCATATAAATATAGGATTCAGAGCACCAGGCTTCTTGAGGAACTCATGAACCCTTGGCCCCTCGGCGGGTCGCACGGTGTCTTTTTCACGGCACTTTCGAAGCCAAGGCGGAGATGCTGCAGAAGGTGCGCGAGCGCGCGCGGGAGGAGCAGAAGGAGAAGAGCGAGCAGCTGAAGCGACAGAAGCAGCTCGAGGAGGCGCGGGATGGATGGATCGGGGCGAAGGGGCCGAGACTTGGCGACTTGGGCAGTGAATTGCAAGGCCGCGGAATAGAAGACTTGGGGTTTGTGGGGTGCTTTCAAAAACAAACAGAAAAACACAAAAGCATTGACAAACACATGAATAACCCCTTTTTTACATCCCCATGAACTGCTCCCAACAGACATGAAAGTCGTTCCTTGCTGAAAGGGATCCTGTGCATGTTGATGGGTGCTGGAGGTTACTAACCCAGATGGCTTAGGGTCCTGGTGGCCGAATGAAGCAACATGTTCTTGTTGGACCTTAAGCAAAATGCGCGTTCCCTACCTGACCAAAAGCGGTAGCGGATTCCTTTTCGAGGCATGGCAAACTTGTCCAAAGCTGAGTTGAAACGGGAACGCTGGAACGCTACTTGAAATGGCGGCCCGAAGTCAAACAGGTTAACTTTTTGAATTCATGGGCCTCTGGATAGGTAGCGCAGTCCTAAAAGTGAATTTGTCGTTTTTTGGAGGGGGCAGCGAGGTGTTTTTTCCTGCCTTACTGCATCTGCATGACCTACAGTTAACATATGCGGTTATGCTACTGGACATGGGAACATGAATGAAGCCTTCTAGTTGGTCCCACCACGCCCCTTCCAACCATCTGCCCCAACCTTGCATGAGACTAGTGAAAGAACTTGGAACTTAGGACACAAGGTTGCAATATGCAAGCCACGGTTCACCTCTGATATGAAGCCAAGAGGTGGACATTCAAGTGGTTTCCTAATGTCGCGTGGACCGCCGAAATGGCGGGGTTCCCTTTGAGGGATGGCTCTTAAGCCTCACTTCATTTTCTCAAGGAGCAGCGGCAGCGCCACCGGGAGAAGTGCATTCTAGAGGCGTGGAGAGGGCGGCATGAACCACGGTTTCGGTTGCCCACATTCAGCGGCAAAGATAGGTCTATTTTAGGGTAGACTACATATGAAGTAGAATCTAAACATATTGTCTTTTCCAAGGGAGACCATTTCAGTTGGATAGAGTGGTTATGGGGAGGATCCATTCTGCTTTGGCATCACAGAAAGGGTCATTTTCCACAACCATGGTCGTCCAACTACTTACTCCCCTGTGCAGGGTACGGTTGGACGCGGACTTTGTGGAGCGAAGCCTGTTTGCTTTGTTCAGTAAGTACCAAAAGAGCAACAAAGCAACAGGGGGCCTTGGGATACCATGCCATTCTTGAAACTGTGGTGGTGAAGAATAGCCCTTCTACTTGTGCTGCCAAGGTGAGATTCCCATCGCCGAAGCTTCAGATTTGTTTGGGGAACAACTCCTGTCTCTCTGAAAAGCGTGAAAAGTAATCCCCAAGCTGCTAGTGCCCCGAGCGACAGCAAACCCCCATTGACCTGAGGCGTCTCCCTAAAAGGCCAGACATCAGGGGCGTTCTGGGGATTTCATTGACACGCTGGATCTCTGAGTCATCGCCTACGCCAGGTGGCGGAAAAGCTGCAGCTGAAGAAGCGCCAGAAGAAGGAGGAGGAGCAGCGCCTGAAGTTGGAGCTGAAGGAGCCTCGGGTTTCCGGCGTCGGAAGAATTCATAGGGCGCACGACCGGAGTCGCGGCAGGTCCTGAGGAGTTTAGGTCCCCATCCAAGTCCCTTCAAGTTTCAGAGCAGCCGCGAAAATAGGATCAGTGGGTCCGCGAAAATATGAAATCACTCCAACTCCTGTACCAGGCGCTGGTTGAAAAGGTGGGCCCGCCCCCCGGGGTGCCCTGGGACTGGGAAATATGCGGTGGGTCTTTGCTTAGGCACAGAGGTGGCGAAACATCAGATGTTGGGGGGGATTGACGAATGCTTTGGGGCATAGCAGGTGAAAGCCACCATTTCGGGTTGGTTGGTTTGATGGGTTGGATTGGGTTTGGTTTGGTTGGTTGGTCGGTTGGTTTGTAGGTTGTGTGTGGTGGATGATCCCCGTTGAGAGGTGTGCTAGCCTTGAACTGCTGTGGTCTGGTTGCGACTGCCCATCGACTGACTGAACAGCCCACGCAGCGGTGTCAGGTATACCCTCCCCCCGCGTTCCGGATGCTCGAAAGGATCATGGGAGGATCTCACCGTGGGAGCATTTTTCCTTCAAACTGATCCGTGATGCAGAGTTTTGCGGGTGGAATGCTGGATCCTTCGGCCCATTTGCAAAATTCATGGCGAGCCGGGGAACAAACGAGCTCCGTCCTCATAATAAAGGTTGCTTACATAGTATGGCAACATCCCGAAAGGGAGTTTCCACGGTTTCCCAACAACCGGGTGCCACGTGCCAAGATCTCCAGAGGGTGCAGGCACCAGATCAAATGCGGGGCAGACTCACTTGTTTGAAGCCGACCTTTACTTTGTGTCATCTAAGCGTCATAAGCTTTTGGTTTCCAGCTTCTATGGCAGGTGGAGCCGAGCCCTCTCCAATGGGATTTGCTCTGCGAGACGAATCAAATACTCCTCCTGGCAGGGCTGTCTCGTGAAGCAAAGCACTCCAGCCCTGAAGGTCGGGAAGTTGGGGCGGTTCCTACTTCTCGAGCATGCACCTGTCTTCCACTTTTGGAAGGCACGAATGGTTTAGTTGGGAGTCCCCCCGCGTTTGTTTCCTACACACAAAGCCCAGAGAACCAAGGCTGACAAGACCACTTTCTCTCCGCAGAATAACCAATAACATTCTCCTCGCGCTTTGTTTTTTTCCGCCAAAAAGCAGGGCAAACAAACAGCAACAGCCACCGAAGGGGCGGACAGAAAAACAAGCCGCAATCTTCGGGGGATAAGAAGCACCACAACAAAAGCAAATCCAGCCACCACGCCAATGTTGATGTTCTTCTGCGCAAGCAGTCGAACGCAGCAAAAAGCACACACACAAACACAACCGCAAGCACATTCAAAGAAAAAGGCAGACACAAACACGACACACACACACAAACACACACGCAAAAAAAGAGAAAGACTACGAGCGCAGACGCACACGTAAACACAGAGACAGACACAAGACAAACAAACACACAACCAACACACACACACACGGAACACACAAGCACAAGCACATAGGCACACAAAGACGCACACAAACACAAACAGAAACACACACACACACACACACAGAAACACCCACACACAGACAAACAAGCAACCAAACAAACAAGCAAACAAGCAAACAAGCAAGCAAAACAAGCAACCAAGCCGACAAGCAAACCAACAAGGAAGCAAACGATCAAACAAACAAACAAACAAACAAACAAACAAGCAAGCAAGCAAGCAATCAAACAAACAATCAAACAAACACACAAGCAAGCAAGCAAACAAGCAAACAATTAAGCAACAAACACACGCATATACACACACATACACAGACACACAAACACATACAAACACACCCAAAAGCGAACAAAGAGACAGACAAACAAGCAATCATACAGACAGACAAACAACCAAACAACCAAGCCACCAAGCAGCCAAGCAGCCAAGCAGCCAAACAACCAACACAGACACACAGACACACACACACAGACACACAGACACACAGACACACAGATACACAGACACGCAGACACGCAGACACACAGACACACAGACACACAGACACGACACACCCACACACACCCACAGACAACCAAGCCAAACCTCCGTAAAAGCTTGCAAAGAACAAAAAGAACGGAAGAAAAAGCAGCGGAAAGCACATGCTTCGTGAGGAGATCTCCACGAAGCGGCAGTTCCTAGCGGCGAAGGCGGAGATGGTGGAGGCCAAGGCCCATGCGGAGCAGCAGGCGGGGCTGGACCGCGCCTTGGCGGCAAGTGGTGGGGTGGTGGATGGATGTGGGGTGGGTGAGGCGAGGTGGGAGGGGTGGAGGCGGGAGGGCTGAGGTGGGGGGTGGGAGTGAGGTGGGAGGGTGGGAGGGGTGAGGGGCGGGGTACACAGCATGAGTTGAGGTAGAGGGTATGGCGGATATGGATGACCCAGGCCTTCAGTGGTGCGATGGCTTGTTCTTTTTCCTGAGGGCAGGGTGTTCCCTTTCTGTGGAGTGGGTTCCCTTCCTTCGCGGGGGTGACGCCTTTAAAGTCAACTGCCAGAATAAGTGCCCTCTTTTGCTCTTGGAACTGGGTTGTAGTAGCCACCTGGGGTGTTTCCCCTACGACGATGGGTGCATCCGAAACAAAACATATAAGACCCCTTTTCATGAAACACGCTTCAGGGGTCCCAATTTTGGGAATGGCCCTGGTGGGTTGGCGGGTTTGGAGGGTTTGGCGGGCTGGGCAGGTTGGTTCGCGTCCCCAATATTGATGGTGTTGAAAGGGAAACCCCAAAGCAACGTGACCACTTGGGGTTGCTTGTTGAGTCTCGAAGGAGGTGTGGTCAAAACTACCAGCATTGTTCATGTGGGCAACTCAATTTCCTACAAAACCAGGGGGCTCAGTAAATTACCCAGCGACCTCTTCAAAAGGCAGCTGTAATCTTGTGACCGCTCGTGTGAAAACGACTATGATTGAATACGGAACCACCTTACAAGTGGTGGACGTGAATTTTCCAATGTCCACCAACAGGGTGGGATAAGACTCACACCCAACTTGCGGTGTGACGCAATCGGGATTTGGTCCCCAAATTGGGCCAAGCGGGTGTCCTTCAAGGTTATCCCTGAGAAGGTGAGAAGGGTTCCGAGCCTCACGACGGGTGTGTCTTTGTGTAGGGGACCCCCTTTGTTTCCCCTTCAAGCCACCCAAAAAAATGCGACCCATGACAAGGACTTCCGTTTCACTCGCTGAGGAGAGGCGCAGAAACGGCAGAAGGTGACCCTCGCAGAGCAGCGCCGGAAGAACCAGATCAAGGCACAGCCTGGACTTCTGCAGTTTTTCCACCGATCGAATTCTTCAAATTGTTCAATTGTGGAAGGGGAAATCCAGGGACATGTGTCAAACTAGGGATTTCGGCTTCGCTTTTCCTGTGTCCTTTTGAACCAAGGTAGCCTGGAGCGCCCTTGGTCCAAGGGTCGTCACCAAAATATGCTAGACGTCCACTTGTCATTGTTCCTGCTTCGAGCGTTTCTCCCAAAACCGGGCTGACGATGATCGGTCGCTGAAAGGAGCGAGCAGAAATCGAAGTGCAAAACGAGCGCAACTATTTGCAAACAAGCGCACATATCCGCAAACGAGCGCATTTAAACAACAAAAAAATGCTCGCCTTCCTTTGGATGTAAGAAAGAAATTTGGTGGATTTTTTTTTCTCGGGGAGCGAGCAGAAACCGGTGATTCAAGCGGTTTCTTCTCGTGCCTAAAACCCAAAAAAGGCACGTTGGGTGCTTTAGGAGTAAGGGCAATTAATTTCCCTCCAAAATACAGATGCCCATACTTGAAGGGCGCAAATCATCACCCCCATAGTGAGCTTCCTTGGTGGGGTGACCTTTTAACGGGAAATATAGGAAACAATATTCTTCAAGAACATGTTTGGACAAATTTTTGAGAAAGGTTGGAACCAGAATTGGAGTAAGTCGGGAAAGGTTTGGGAAAAGTTAGGAAAAGGTTGGGAAAAATTGGGAACAAGTTGGGAAAAGGTCAGTTGGGAAAACATTGGGAACAGGCTGGGAGAAAGTTGGGAAAGGCTAGGAAAAAGTTGGGAACGAGTTGGGGAGCCATTGAGAACAGGGAAAAGCTTGGGACAAGTTGGGAAACCGTGAAAAAGAGTTGGGAAACGGTTGCGAACAAGTTCGGGTGAGGATCAGAATGCTGCAAAGACTTTTTCTGATATGAGCGGAAAAGCAGCTGCTGTGAGGGCCTTGCAGGGTTGGCGCTGTTCGGTTTTGTTTTGGGGGGGCCAAGCTCTTTGTAGGGATTTTCCAGGGTTGTTATTTGTGGGGATTGCATAGCTTCTTGTGGTTTTCTCTGGCGTGTTGTGCCTAAAAACAGTTTCCAAAGAGACCTTTCTTGAAACGGTATGACTGGTACGCCTTTGATCTTGTCCTGGGCAAAATTAGTTGAACCAACCATGCCCTAGTTCCCTTGTCGCTGTAATGTGGATGGCCAAAATCCTCTTTGCACTTGGGACGGATGAAACCGCACAAATATGGGGATGATCCCCCCAATTACTGGTGCGAAACACATTGTCTCCATCCGAAGCATGGGGGAACCCACCACCAATGGAGATACATCCAACTCAACCTTGACGTAAGATGGTTAGTCGGACAAGTTGTGTTGTCAGAAGGCCCATCCCTTGGCCAATTCATCCTGGTCTCACAGTGGGAGCCGGGACAAGGTGGGTGTTTTTTTGGATGGTGCCCTTTGGGGAATTGTTCACATGGAAACCAAACAGGGGGGGTCCCCGAAAAAGGAGATTCCTCTCCAGAATTTCAGGTTTTGGTGGGTTCCATGTTCAATTTGGATGTTTGCTCCGCCGAATTTCACCACCAAGGGACAAGTGTGGGTGTCTTTTGCGATGGCACCTGGTTCAGGTTGGCCGTAGTCGGTGGTTTGGATTGGTGGCTTGGGGATTTGGAACCCCTTGTTCCGGTAGAGGATATAGGAAACCACCCCCTGACCACCACACCATCGATTAAAATGACCCTGACTGTTCAGGATTGTGTCCTTTCCAACAAAGCAAGAGAGAAGCAGGCACTAGCGAAGGCAGGGATCGCACATTTCGGAAGCCGGTGCGCGCTCTTGCGGCGCAGCCCGCTGTCCTTTCTTCGCCCAACTGTTTAACCAGGGTCTCTTTTGTTTTTTGCATCTCCAGGCTCCATGCTTAAAAAATGAGTTGGGTCGGCCCACGTGGGCCAGCCCACATTTCCAGGCTCCCTGAATATAGACTACACACGGGCAACTGCTGTGGTTGGGTCAGCCCACAACCGAACGGTCGCTTCACGTCTCAGGTCTCGGAGGACCAGCGGCTCCGAGATAACCAGGCCGGGACTTTGGAAGTCGGCCAAGGGGCTGTCCCCCTCCCAATTTAAAACCAGCGGTGCAGAGGGGTAGACTTAAAGCCAGGGGTTGTTGATGTCCCCGAAAGGGAAACCGATGTCGTCAAAAACGGAACCCTGGCAGTAGAAGCCCTTCCACTTCGCTTTCTTGCCCCCGCACTAGCCAGGAGCGTGAGGTCCAGGAGTATCAGCAGATGCAGCAGACGGTGGCCACGCGCCTGGAGCGCGCCAAGGCGATTCGGAAAAACGCGGGGTCCCTCTATGGGTGTCTTCTTTCGAGGGTACCTACTGTCAGGTCCAGGTTTTGAAGGGGAACCAAAGGGAAAACCATCATGTTGGGAGTGCCATTAGTTTGACACATACCCATGATTCTCCTTTGGTGGCGCTGAACAGCGCCTTGTTGGCCCGTGATGTTTACGGGGGAAATAATGGCAACCCTGTAGCAGCTAGAGGCCCGTTTCACGGACATGAAACATTGGATTTAGGGTCCACTTTCTGTGATATGACGGGAATTCCCTTCACACCGTGAACAGGTACTCATGAGGATTTATTGGGCTCACAGAGGGGCAAGTTTCCACGCCAAGGTTTCTTACCTCCAGGTGTTACTGTGCATAATTTGCACTACAATGGCTTGCCTCCAAAGGCATCCACCCCTGCCCACCTCCACCCCCACCCACCCCAGCCCCACACCCCATCCCCACCCATCCCGCCAACCCCTATCGCCAGTTGCAGACGTCCTTCGATAGGCGGCGGACGTGGCCCTGAAGGACGAGATTTTGCAGTCCGTGGCCTCCGCTCGGTCCATGCAGCGCCAAGTGGGGAAGCGGGGCATGCAAGAGCACGGCCACTCCCAGAACGCCTACATGAAGCGAATTCAGGGCCGAATGGCCACCTCCTGCTGAGCTCCAAGGAGAAGACATGAACACACCTCCACCCAAAGTGGACAGAAACTATATGTGTAAACCAACTTGGTTTAGAGCACCAGGGATGAAACAGCCAGGGGGTTCAGTGACTTCTTCTTTTTCAACCTCCTGAGTTGCACAGAAAGAACAATAAACACAGAGGAGGGTTCATTTTTCCGTCCAAGAACCTTTAATCAAACCGCCTCTGGGGAATAATAACATGATGCAAGCAATGGATTTGATAGGCATTGCTCCGTGCAAGAGTCTGACAAGAAGATTCAAAGTTAACTTTTGAGCTTGCAACCAGCTTTGAACATCTTGTTTGGATGTTTGGCCAACTGGTAATAAGTCGAAGCCAACCAACAGATTTTGCATACTGCTTTCAACAAGGACTTGTTGAACACGACCTCCTGACCGTTGGAGCGCAGCTTCGGCCCATCACCGCGTGGAACTCTGCATGGTCTCACTTCGGCCAGCTGCCTCCGAGTTTCTGGACCGAGGGGCCAGTGTTATGCGCTCAGAATGTTCCGGGACGTGTGATGAAGATTGCTTTTACTCAAAGGTGTCATGCCATGCCAAGAGTAGGCGTTCCGTATAGCCCACGTTTTCCTTGGGTCGGCCGCTTAAACTACATCACTGTTTGATACCTCTTGGGACACTTGCGAGTGTCTTTCCCTTAGGATCAAACACTGTCTCACTTGGGTTGAAGGGACGATCATGGACTCCTCGAAAGTGTTGGCCATGGCTCGGCAGACATTTGATATTAGTAGCACCTTCCGCAAATGTGCAAAATGCGTGGCTTCTTTTGCAGGTGCGAACACGGGCCTAATTGCGGAGGTTCATGGTTACCAATGGTTGGTTCCTGAATCGTAACTAAGTTTGGTCTTAAATTCCCCTACGGGCCATTCTAACTATTTAGGCTTGTAGCAAGCCAAACTATATCACAGAGCTTCGGCGCAGCAGTCGGTTTCACAGCTCCACGGCGAGCATTTGGCGCCTGCGATGGCAGACGCGCAGACACCTTTTGGGCCCTGGTGAAAGGCCATGAGTTCGGATGTGAAAACAAGGGCCCCCGGGCAAACCTTCTTTGGATATGCCAATGGGTCAAAACCCCGTACCCCAGGTGAACATCCCAATCCCCACTAAAATAGACTAAAATGGGTGGTGCACCTACCCAAAATGGTACCGTTGGTTTTGACCCACAGCCATCTGTATTCAGATACCTTGAGAGATGTTCAAGGCAACCGCAAAAACTGGTTGGTGGACCTAGATGAACACGATGTCCACCACAGGATCCATTTCCAATCAGATTTCATGCCCAGGTGGAAAACGAACTGGAGAATCACCAACGCCTTAAACATGGGGTCTCAACAGGCTAACATGGCACCTGAAAGCCACATTCTTCCGGTTTGCTGTTCCCTTTTGTCTGCAAAAGTAGTTTCCAGCTGAGATTGCGGGGTGACCCGCACCCCTGACTGTTTTGATGGGCCTGTTTGATTAGGGGGCTGATTTCGCCCGGCCCCAAATCCGCAGCGGCCCAGGTACCAAGACCACGAACAAAAAGCATCTTGCACGGGTCTGTGGAGACTCCGGATGGGTACACTGCAAAGGCTCTAGGTTAAGAAAGGGGGTACCTACCTGAAGTTGTACCTAACATTTTCCTAAAGCAATGACCTTGGGGGAGAAGGGGGCGAGCAGACACTTGCTTCCAGGGCAGTCTGATGCACCCTGCATGAGCTCTTGAATGCCAGCAAACGCAAGTCGATCCAACATCAGCAAGTGACTCACTGGAAAGGCGGAGATTTGCGAAGGTGTCAAATCTTTTCCGGTTGTGCAAAGCACATGGTGGGGAAGTGTGCACGTGGTAAGCATGTACAGCCGGGCTTGCCCAGTGCCCTGGTTGCTGAAAGGCGACCGGAGGATGTCTCACATGCTCCCCACATGTCTCACCTTGTGCCCTAAAAGTTTCGCCTCGCGTGTGGTTTGCTTGTAGTCCATATCTCCCCCAAGACATTTTGAAGAGAATTTGTACGCCCTCTATTTACTGGTGATGTTGGGGATATATTCCAAGCCTAGTTTGCTGTCACGTTCTTGGATCCTTGCCGACCTATTTCGTGTTGGTAAGCTGGTGGCGGATGTTAGCTTGCCCTGCCTGCAAGGTATCATTTGACCCCTACTTGACGTGTAGGTTACGGGCCTACGGGCCGCGTAACCACGGTCCCATGGTTTTCTTGGGGATAAATGGCAAGCGGAAAGCCAGGGGCCCTCATGATTTCCAATTTGGGGGGTGTCTAAGGGCGTTGTATTGCAATGGCGGCACCAGGATGTTGCAACGTGCAGTGCAGCTGCAGCCATAGCCAGCCGTGTCGAATAAGAAACTATCCTTTCTATTTGGAGATTAAAGTGGAAGTCTGAACTACGTTTCGCAATGACCAGCTCCTGCCGCACATGTGAGCTGGTAGCAAGGGAGCCAAAGGTTTCGAAGGTCAGGGGATCCACCAGGGGCCTTTTGATTCTTATCTTTGTGTTTCGGAAGGCTCGAGTAACTGGGTCTACGACTAGAAGCAATGATAGACAAGATTTAAACCAAAGGGTCCTGGCCGGTAGATTTGGTGAGGCTTCTTTTGGCTTCCCTTGTCAGAAGCTATACCCGTGTGCCCGAAATGGATTTCGGACATATGGATCCACAAACTCCGCCAATGGGATAGATGAAAGTGAATATTGACTGGGACAGACCACCCTCATGTCCACGTAAACATGGCTGTCCCTTTAATAGGATAGCCGCATTCAAGGAAGCCTCAGCCAGCTTCCATGTGGACAGGAGGGTACCAGCCGAATTAGGAGTTTGAGGCTTCGAGGCTCAGCGCTTCTGATCAGGCGCTGGGCTTGCTGGCTCAGCAGATTTCTTCGGCTGGTGACCTTGGTGCCTTGGAAGATCAGGTGAGGACGCTGTTGATATGGGTTCAAGTTTTTACCATAAGGAATTAACCAGGGGAAACGATCATGTAAGACGTAGAGGCAAAGGGGTGTGGGTGATTCTTCCGGAGTATTCATGTACCCTTCTTCACTTTGGTTCAGGGGGAGCCGAAGCGGAAGCCACCCATTTTTGGTCTAAGTCTCTTGAGACATACCCCTCTGACATGGGCTCACCCCAAGCCTCGACCTCACATGAGTTCGAAACTGGGTAGGGGGGCCCCTCTTTTTCAGCGATGTTTGGGGGGGCCTTCTCCAAACAACCAGTTTGGCCCGCAATGCAAAGATCTTCAAAACGGGTTTCACTTCCGGGGCGTATTTTGCCATGTACGCACCTCCGGATCCGGGCTCATAAGTGTACGCCCGGATCGAGGCCTTCGGGAGCTGTCTGTGCTGGCGGATGCCTTTGAGGAGGGGCCTTTTGGAGCAGGGACAATAGTCTGGGTGAATTATAACGACCTCACACGACCTCACCCCAAATGGTGGCTTATGTGGGGAGTATTCCCCCAACCACCTTATTTCAGGTTGGTGAAATATTAGGGTTCATGTATAGGCAACCAAACCATGCACAATGGAGCCGTTTTTGTGTCGAGGAAAAGACCGCTTCTGAATAGCGGCACCACAGGTTATGAGCCCAAACCCCTAAAACAGGGGCCCTCGCTCGGCAATGGAACCGACAAGGGCATCAGGAAGTGGAGAACCTCGATAAAGGCTCGATTCTGCCGATGGAGAAGAACCGGAGGTGGAGAGCCTGGAGATCATAGGGCAGGAAATGGTGCCCTATGCTGGAGGCAGAAGGCCTCCGAGGAGGATGGTGGAGGTGGTGAAGCCGCTTGAGCTCACGGCAACACCACTCAAGCCAGGCCAGGGCGAGGAGGAACTCGAGGAGCCTCCACGCAGGTGGCCAAATGGACCGGAAGGAGAGCCAGAAGCCATGAAGCCTCTGTTCACCCCGGAGCAGATCAGGGAGTTCAACAAGTGGGACGAGAAAGCACCGTTGCTGAGGGGACCGCGGATGGACCAACCGAGGCCGGCGCACTTGCCCGTGGAGAGTAACCTGGAGGGAGACACTCCGGGTGGTGGCCAACTTCGACCGAGGTACCTACCCATGGAGAATCCGGAGCCGGAGGGCCAGATGATGAAGATGATGGCGGCGTCTCAGGATACGAGGACGACACCATCGGCACCGGGAGACCCGGTCTACCTCATGCAGATGATGCAGGAGCTGATGACGCGGAATCAGAGGCTTCAGCATGAGGTGGAAGTGCTGAAGAAACAAGGAAAGGAGACGGACGCTGACTACGGCACGCCGGAGAGCCGGGAAAAGGTGAACGGCATGAGCACGGTCAGGGACAATCAGAACCACGAGCCCTACGGCCCGACCCGCGACCACTCGAATGGCAAGGGCGGAGAAGGCGGACTTGGAGCTGGTGGTGAAAAAGGAAATGCCCGGGATGAGCAGGATGGCGGTGCCTCGGAAAGGGCAAGTGATGTGGCTGGATCCGGAAAGGATGGCCACCAAATGGACGTAATGCTGAAGCTGTGGAGGGCGTGCAGATGATGCAGAAGCAGCTCTTGGAGCAGAAGGAGAAGAAGGAGACCATCGAGACGGTCAAGGCGGGCTTCGCGGAGTTGCCTCGCCTGGGCGAATTTAGCCCAGAGAATGGTCCGATAGATTTAGGGGATTGGTTCACTATTATCCATCCCCTGATGTCGGACCTGAGTGACAGCTCGATGGAATGGTGGACCTACTCTTAAAGGAGGCCCGCGAGTGGTACGAGGAGTACATGAAGGAGATCCCGCTGAACAGGGTCAACATGGCGCCCAAGACGCCGGAGGTGTTGGGGGTACGGAAATGGAGTCGGTTGGAAAGGCGGGCAGCTTCGCTCATCATCCAGGCGGTTCCGGAGACGGTGAGAGACGAGATGATCGCCACGAATACGGTGTCGGCCTACGGGGCGATCTGTAGGCTTCTGGTAGTGTATCAACCAGGAGGCCTTGGAGAAAAAGGAGTGGTCCTACGGGCGTTGGAGGAGCCGGTGGAAGCTGCTACAATCCCGGAGGCACTCAAAAGTTTGAGAAAGTGGCTGAGGTGGAGGCGGCGGGCGAGCGAGATGAACTTGGCGTTGCCAGACCCCACGGTGATGATGAGGGGCCTCAGCAAGATGATTCGAAAAGTGGTGGAGACGAACCGGGAGCTGACGTTCCGGATTTCCCTTGCCCGGAACACGCTGCGGGTGGACAGCGTGCCGACGCATGGAACGGTGCAGCAGTTCGCGGAGCACGTCTTGGCCGAACTGGAACGGAGCAACCAGGGGGGTGAGAGAAAGGTGACCAAACCCGTGGACGCCAAGATCCGGAAGGTCGAGACAGAGAAAGAGCAGGGGACGGGACGTAGAGACCCAGTTTGCAGGTTCTACATGAAGGACACCGGCTGCAGAAAGGGCCGGAGTTGTGAGTGGCAGCATCCCACGGATGAGACCGCAAGAGGACGCTGCTGGGAGTGTGGATCAGTGAAACACATGAGGAAAGACTGCCCCAGAAAGCAGAAGCCGACATCACCTGAGAAGCCGGCGGCTGTGAGAAGGGTGGCCCAGGAAAACGACGTGGCGACGACACCGGCTTCACCCAAGAAGGAGGAGATCAAGCCGACCCGGGAGAAGGAAACGGTGGTGGAAGATTCGAGGAAAGACGAATCTATGGGTGGGGTGTTGCAGGAAGCAGCAAAGATGCTACGGAGCCTCAACGCTTCGCAGGGAGTCAAGAAGGTGGACGAGAGAAACGACCGCTTGGACGACCTGCAGAAACAGTTGAATGGGTTGAGATGAGGTGGAGTGATGGTGGGCTACTGGACTCGGGAGCTACGCATCCTCTACGTGCCCGGCAAGAAGGTGAAGACATCGAGAATCTGGACGAGATCGATGTTGCCCTGGCCGGAGGAGAGATGAAAGTCATGCGGATCACGGAGGGAGGCATCATCGTCCAGGAGAACGAGGGCGTGGGCTCCATCATTCCGTTGGGTCTGCTGGTGGAGAGGCTGCACTGCGTGGTGACGTGGGATGGGGATGAGTGCCGCGAGGTACATCCAGAGCTGGGAGCTTTGCGGATTCACATGGAGGATGGATGCCCCTATGTGACCCAGCGGACGGCGACGAAGTTGCTCGAGGAGCTTGAGAAAAAGGGGAAGGAGAAAAGGAAGGGCCGGATTAGCGAAGTAAAGCTAAAGAAGGTCCTGGACTGGGAAACGGTCAGAAAGGTGGTGGAGCTACATCCTGCGTTTCGTGACCTACCGGAGGAGGTGCGAAGGAAGATTCTGGTGGAGCCGGCGGAAACATTGCGGGCAATCCCATGGAATCGGAGACGGAGAAGGTCCTTGGAGCAGAAAGGCCGGAAAGCCATCCTGCACCTATATGCGGGACCCCGTGAAGCATACACCCTGGAAAGGGCGGTGAAGGAGCTTGGAGGCGACCGCATGGACGTCTTGGAGATTGACTTGCAGCCCACGCTAACGACATGATGTCGGACGAACTCTATGCAGCCCTGCTGCGGGGCGCGTTGGCGGTAGTGGGTGGACCGAATTGCCGAACCAGGAGTGTGCTCCGACATTATCCACTACCTGGCGGTGGTCCACGGCCGTTTGGGAGGAGCGACCTCACGCCGCATGAGAAAAAGGCGGTCTGGGAGGACCACGTGATGATGTAGCGGATGTTGGCCATCTACCTGGTGGCGGAAGAAGCGCGGAATGCGAAGGGAGGCCCACAGGTTGGCTTCGTGTTGGAGCAGCCGGCGGATCCCAGGAAGTACATGCCTGGATGCCCGGATGGAAGAGGCTCGAAGAACCTCGCAAGGTGGGCTCCGGGACTCATGAGAGAAGTGGCGAGAGCGATTCTGACGCAGGTCGGGAAGCAGGTGGTGAAGCTGCGGAAGCTGAGTTGGTAGGAGCACATCGCGGCGGGACATTGCCCGATGAGGAGGGGCTGCCGAGATTGTCAGGAGGCGAGTGGTCAAAACCGACCCCATAGGAGGATCAAGCACAAGCACGCCTACTGCCTTTCGTTGGATTTGGCCGGACCGCTGAAGAAGGGAAGAGACATCGACGGGCGGAGCTGCAAGTACATGCTTGTGGGCGCGTACACATGGCCGAAGAATCCGCTGAAGTCTGAGGAGATCCCGGAGAAGGAACGAGATGGAGGTGGAGAAGCTGGCAAGGCGAAGGGCCTGGAGGAGGTCAAGAAACCGGACCAACCCGGGCAACGACCGGAGGACTACTGGACCACCAGCGCCAACGGTAAGTACGTGATCAGGGTGCACGACGATGCCCCAGGATGTCCAGTGCCTGTGGAGCGACCACGGGGACGGAGGAGGACCATAGCACGGACAATTAAAGATGGTCCGCTGAAGATGTTCATGGACGACTGGAGGAATGCCGAAAAGACGGAAAAGGTCTTTGAGAGGCGATGGGCCGGGCGGACGATCTTCCAGCTAGAGGGCCCGGAGGAGGAAGAGCCTCAAGAAGAAGAGAAGGAAGAAGGAGACCTTCATGATCCGGCTGATCCAGAACCCCCAGAAGGGATCTGGGACTTCGAGCTGAAGGAGTTGGTAGGAGAACAGGAAGATGGAGAGATGGAAGAAGGCGACCTGGACGAGTATGAAGAGGATGAGGAGAAGAGAGAGGAGCCGCTGGAGATTGAAATCCACACGCTGGCAGTGCCTCTCTCGACGAAAGGAGGCAAAGAGGTTTTGCTTCCAGTGGCGCGATTGCATAGCGACAGGGGCAAGGAGTTCATGAACCATGCCTTGCGCCGGTGGTGCTTCAACCGGGACATCGCGAAGACAAGGCAGACGATTGGAGATCAAACGGGCGAGCAGAAGTGGCCATCAAGCACTCGGTATGTGGTGGAGAAGGATAAGAGAACAAGGCAGAGAAAAGAGGGCACGATACCCAGATTCTGCCAGGAGGTGATGGTGAAGAAAAGGAAGTGGAAGTCAGAGGAGCTGGGCCCAAGACACGTCAAGGGGAAGTATTTCACCCCGGTGGTGGACGTACCGAACGGTCACGCCGTGATGAGAGGGGATGGGACAGGCAATTCGTGGAAAGGAGAGGTGATGAGGGAGAAGAGCGCGAGCCGGAGGAACCCTATCGTGTCCGGAGGAGGATAAGAGATAAGACCCAGAAGAAGGTGTTGGAAGACGAAGGGGTTCTGGTGAGGTTGCGGGCGCTCAGATCCACAATAGAGGAGGAAGAGAAGGCGGTGACGAACGACGAGCCGGAGTTGATGGACATTGTGGTGAAAGCCCTAGAAGGTTTCAAGAAGGAAGAAGAGGAGTTGAGGAGCAGCACAGAGGTGCAAAAAGACGAGGAGCAGATACTCCAGACCAAGATCGTCAGTGCCAAGGAGGTGGAGATGAACCTGGAGGATTGGAAAGCACCCATGAAGAAAGAGCTGGACACCATCGTGGAAGAAAAGGGTGCAATCACCAGGCTCAACCCGGCATCGGAACAACCCACGGGTGACGGGTGCAAGTACTACCCGGGAAGGGGGTGTTCACAATCAAACCAGGAAGGAAGCGTAAGTGCCGACTGGTGGTGTGCGGCAACTACGGGGAGTCTCACGAGGCCATGCCGCTCTTCGCGGGGGGCACGGACGTGGTGGCTTTGCGGTTGGCATTGAAGGAGGCGGCGGTTTGCGGGTGGCAAGGAGGCACAGTGGACGTGAAAGGAGCCTTCCTGAATGCCCCGCTGCAGGCAGTTGACTGGGAAGGAGAGCTGACGGTGGCCATGCGACCGCTGGCAGTACTGGTCCGGATGGGGTTGATACCCAAACGGGAGCTGTGGATCGTCAAGAAGGCAATGTACGGCCTACGGCAGAGTCCGAGGTGCTGGTCGGACTACCGGCGCGACGAGATGAGGAGGTGGAGAATCAGCTATGGCAAGCGTTGGCTGAAGTTGGAGCAGATGAGGAGCGAACCGAATCTGTGGCTGGTGAAGAAGGTAGAGGACGACTTGAATCCGGAGGAGCTGGTCGGCCTACTACTAGTCTCTTCATGCTGTTAGGCGTGGAAGGAGTGCCTCAAGCCCTCATGGAGAAGATCAAGGGCACGTGGAAATCATCAGAGGAGAGCTGGTTCGGCAAGGAGCCGGTAAGGTTCTGCGGGGTGAACATCTCTGTGACGGAGCAGGGGATCACCTTGGACCAGATGGACTACATCAAGGAGATCATCGATCGGAACAATGTCACTGGCAAGTCGGTGATCCCCATGAGCAAGGAGTGCAGCGAGCCAGAGGCAGAGATCGGGATCACGGCGGAGGAGATTCAGACGGGTCAGCGCCTGGTGGGCGAGTTGATTTGGCTGGTCACCCGGAGTAGACCTGACCTGGCCTACGTGGTTTCGAGAATGTCGAGCTTCGTGTCCAAGGCTCCACGATGGGTGCAGAGAACCGCGACCCAAACACTGCGGTATCTCAACGCGACCAAGACGGAGGGCATCCTGCTGGACAAGGACATGGGGGAGGACACAGATGGAAGAAAGAGTAGAGGAGCGGGCTTGGAGGTGATCACGGATGCTAGCTTCGCGCCGGGCGGCGAGATTAGCCATGGCTGTGTAATGGTCAAATGGCAGGGATCAATGCTGGCGTGGAGATCTTCGAGGCAGAGCTTCCCTACGCTGTCGACAGCCGAGTCCGAGCTGATGGAGATGATAGAGGGAATGGTGCTTGGGGACTCGGTAGACGCGCTGATCCAGGAGATCAAGACGGAGATGGACTATTCGCGGACGTTGGTCGGGGACAACCAAGCGGCGGTCTCACTGTGCACAGGACGCTGGATCGTGGCGGACGCGTCATCTTCGTCTGAGAGCGTTCTATGTGAGATGGAGAGTGCAGATGGGGGACTGGCGGGTAGTGCATCGGACGGGCGCCAATCTGGTCGCCGACATGGGCACGAAGTGTCTGCCGGGAACTCGCCTACGTGATCTGCGCAAGATGGCAGGTTTGGAGATTGGAGCACCAAAGCCAGAAGAAGGAGGAGCCCTGGAGGTGGACCTGGAAAAAGGAAAGGCAGCGTTGGCCATTTTGGCATGCTGCATGCAAGTCCAGGCAGTGGCGGCGAAAGAGGAGAAAGTCGAGGAAGAAGATGAGGGAGACTACAACGCCCTGGTCGGCTTCGGCATCCTGGTGGCCCTCTTCACGGCTCTGGCAATCAAGGTGGCGGCGATGGTGAAAGAGGCATGCGAGAAGAGAAGCAGAGGGGAATATGCGTCTATAAGGGCGATGCGTGGACACAACAAGATGCCGGCGGGTGACGAAGAAGAGGAGTCGGAAGAAGAGGCTTCATCGTCGTCGAGAGCATCGGCATCAACTACAAGGAGAAGATCCACCACTACCGGAGGTGGCGGAGGGTCGGAAGCATTGGGTGCTAGATCAAAAGCAGCACCAGAGGCCATGAGGAGGCCGTTGGAGAAAGGAAAGGGTGGAATCGGCTCTGGAAAAGGAAAAGGGAAGCCGATCGTCAATGCACCATGGAGGAGAGATTATGCGAGGAGACACCCCACTCCGCCTTGGAGGAGGGGGGACCAACCGCCAGCAGATGATCAAGAGTGGCAACTGGTCCAGATCGAGGAAGAGGTGCGCAACGAAAGGTGGGATATTCCGGACGAAGAGCTGTTCTTCAACAAGAAGGACAGGATCGCACACCACACCAGAGAGTGCGCCGGAAGTCGAGCAGAGGCAAGGTATGTCTGCACATGGTGCTTCGCACAGGAGCTCCGGATGCAAGACGTAGAAGAGCATTCGGTCCCCGTCATCGTGAGGGACTGGAAGCCGGTGCTCACCACAGACTACGGGGTCAGGTACCATTACTCCCTGAATTGCCCCACTTTGGCGGCAACACGGAGGTGGGATGCCTTCGACCGGTGCCGACGATGCGCCGGAGTCAGAGGGAGGGGGTACGCCAGGATCCCGGGGTGATGACCTACATCGAGGACGGCTCAAGCTGAGAGGTAGAACCGGTAGCGCAGGTGCAAGCCTAACGGATTGTACCTGGGAGGAGTGTGAACAATAGGGGTTCATGTATAGGCAACCAAACCATGCACAATGGAGCCGTTTTTGTGTCGAGGAAAAGACCGCTTCTGAATAGCGGCACCACAATTATAATTCACCCAGCATAGTACCAGGGTATCGGTTTTGGGTGGGTATAGTGGGCTCCATTGGGCACAGCGGTTCTCTACAGCAATACAGGCAAGCCAATCCCATGGTGTTTGGTTGATGTTGGTTGACTCACTATGTTTGGTTGACCGCCCGTTCCATGGGAGGGAGGGCACTTGACCCGGATTTGTGCACCTGGCGGATTGACAAGAAAGGGGGGCTTCATCATCATCCTAACAGTGAAAGATCCCATCTAAAAGGAAAGACACGCTATCCAGCCGGTTTTGTTTATAAGCTGGGTCAGTCTGAAGCGATGGAGGTAAAGTCTTTAAGTATAATAGGCACATACAACGCATGACAAAATGCACTTTAGAATAAGGGACCGCCCACGGTCGGTTTCCTTCTTTCCTTAGGTTGCCCCGTGGGTTTCGCTTTCGAAGCACCAAAAAGGCAGTACCCCAGAACGGCAAGATCCCGCCGGCCCCCAACTGCGGTACTTTATGGACCAGTGGACCCCCAATAATCTTTTCAATTTTGAGCTGAGCGCCTCGATTTTCTGTGCCTGGAAAAAGGGAGGCCCTGTTTGGACAAGGACAGATTTGGAAGCTTCTGGTAGATCCATTTTTTATAGCCATTGGCAATATGTAGATCTTTAGGGTTTATTCAGACCAGCTGGAGTTCTCAAACTTGGATGCTTGGGCCCTATGACTAGGAATAGAGATGTCACATGTTGAATAACCCAGTTTTACCCAGGGCAAGTTTTCTTTGGAGGAGCTTCGTCCCCGACTGCTGCCGGCGCTGGCGGTGGCTGAGGATGACCTCAACGTGGGCCGCGGCGCAGTGGGCGGGTGTCAGCACCTGCGGACGCTGCTCGGACGAACCAAGCGCAAGGAGCATAGCATGGCATTGGGCTCTGCCCAGACATGGGGTCTTTGCCCAGATATGGGGTGGGGGTAGCATTCAGGGAGGGTTCCAGAGGGTTGCGGAGGGGCTGTTGGGATCCACCTGGGCTTGCTTGCTATCAAATTCACCTGGCCAACATTTCAATAAGAAACACTGCCACGTAAATGATGTGCGTCTTTGGATTTGCCAGGCCTCGCTTGCCTTTCCATCTTGTTGCCCTGTTCATTTTCAATCATGTCCCCGAACCAGCAACAACTACTTTTTGCAGCTTCTCTCTGCTGGTTGTTTCCAGGAATGATGTGTCAAAGCCAAAAGCCCGGCTGGCTTCTTTGATCCCGTCAGATGCACCACCAAGAAGCCCCTGGTCTTGACACATGCCAAAATCAACGCTCCTTAAATGTCAAAGGCCTGGGTGCATCAGGAGCCCGCCTCATTCAAATAGCCACGTTGAGTCTACTTACTTAGGTCGCAGCCATGGCTACAAATCAGATAAAGATATTTGTTGGTCCCCTTTCCGCCGTCAGAACCTGGCAAGCGCCTGAAGCATCATAACCTACCAAGCGGTTGAAGGTGTGAAAGGTCAACCGGTGCGGCGAGAGCTGCTGACACTTCCTGCCTCTGCCCACTTGCAGCCAAACCACTGGATGTGGATAAGTGCAGCAACATCTTCCAAGAAGGTTCTCAAAACCTGTCCGGCGGTGCGGGGTTCTTTGCCTCAAAAGCCGCGGTTCGCTCCGAGGATCGGGGCCCAAGCGGAGCTGGCGGATTTGTCGCATTTGATGCCGGGCGCACGTGTCGGGAAAGTCCTGTGCGTGGTGGACTTTGACATAGGAGGAGCGATGCGGGAGGTGAATCGAGTGTGGATTTGAACGGGTTTCGGAGCCTTTGGTGGACATCATTTCAAGGTTAAACGGTTTCCCCATTAAATGTGACAGTCAGGCCATAAAACTGTCCGCAGCCAAGCATGGCAGCCAACCTGTGATGCTCCAATCTCGAAAGAGGGGAATGCGGTCCATCGCTGTGTGGCCATCTCTCCGAAAAGGTTGTGAGCAAAGGCCTCGCCCCTGTGTCACGCTTCGACGCCTACGGATGCCGCCTTCCAAATTCGTGGCACCGTGCCAGCGCGAAGCCCGGGCACTGTGTTCTGGGTTCTTGAGTTTTGTGTTCGAGAAAGCGCTTTCCGCCTCGCCATTTCTAGGGTTGCTCCCCTTCAATTACCAAACCACGTGGACACTTTGATTGTACTTCCAGTTGGCTGTATGGAACGGGGACCCCCTCGAAATTCTTGGTGGACATGAACCCCAAAGCAAATTTGATGTGCACCACAGGGTCGCGCGCACAAAACCACCCAGCCAGTTGGCCCAGGAGGCCCTCGGCAGCTGCAGCGCCGGATCCTTGGCACTTTGGAACCGGCCGCAAATTCGCAGTCGCTTGATGGACTCCAACGTTTTGCTGCTCTTGTTCCCCCCAAACACTCCAAGGACTTATCAAGGCCTTTTGGGGAAACGCAGGTAAGGGCACAGGGGGATTGGATCAAGAATGCAGAAGTTAAATTTCTCTCAAAGAGGTGCATGAAGGCAAACCTGGCACGTGGAAGCTAGGCTTGAGAGAATAAGGATCCTCTTGTTGACAGTGAGTGTACCCAATTGAACTGCTTGAGGGTCCACTTCAACGAATCTGGGCATTTGGACCTTGCAAATAAACAGCCTGAATTTCTCCAGGGCCTGCACTGAGCTCCCATTGCCTGGAGCTGTGCCTAGATTGAGAAAGAGACGGGAGGGTACAGAGTGAGGCCTCATGAGGAAAACCGAAAAGCCGACCAGTTCCTATGGGATCCATGTGCTTTCCAGTTTTGCTGTGGCGCAATCTCCCGAAGTCGTTCCCATGTGAGTCTCTCCGCCGGGTACTCCGGGTCTGGGAAATACACATGAATGGTTGGTTTCTGTGTGATTTTCCTGGGTGTTAGTGGACCCAAGTTACGGTTACTGTAGGTAATGCAGCGTTGCAGAATTGCAGACGCAAGTTAGAATGCATTGGAGTTGCCTATTTTACAGCCTTTGCAAGTCAAGCCCGGCCTTTGAGCCAGCTTTCCCTCCCAGCGCCACACCCTGGGAAATTCATCTTGGCACCTTTTGATCGGGGAATCTTTTTGGGAAAAGGCCTTGTGGTTGCTGCTGCGTGCCTGCATCCTGGACATTTCACTCCACATCGCAAGCTAACAAATGATTTCCCTTCTTGAAACGTTGCAGATAGCGCAATTGAGTTCTGGGTATTTGTTGGAAGTCGGCACCTCGATCAGTTGGGACCGATCAGAGCAACCTGGAAATCGGAATGTGGCAAAGCATGAAAGTCTCGGGGAGACCTTTGAAGTTACCCCCCCCCCCCAAAAAAAAAAAAGAAAAAGAGGAAGATTTTGGGGCCTTGCACACCACCTCCTTTGACACAATGGGGATATCCTCCCAAAAAACACGGACCCCACATGGATCCAACTCCACGCCCAGTTGCATTTCATTCTTTTGTCGCAAGCACGAGGTTCAACTGAACTGCGGGACCTTTCCATCTTGAAGGGTGGGCTCCGTTAGCCTGCGAGCCAACCGTTTCAGCGTCACCAGACATATCACCAGCTTACCTTCCAAGGAACAAGGGCCTGGAGTCGGGCTGGACGGGCGTGGTGGACCGCCGCGCTTGCGCGGAGCGCCGCGCACTGGCGAAGCTGGATGAGCTGCTTGAGGCAGCGGTGTGGAATCCTGGAAGGTCTCTTGTGTTTTCTTCTTTTTGCATGTATCAGTGTTGCCTGCTTTGGGTAGGTCCTTTGGGTGGGGCTCTTTCTTTACGGTTGCTTGGCATGCTTTCGTCGGTTTTGGGTTTAGTTGTAAGCCTTTACTCTCGCGCTGCTTTGCGCATTTCGTGATTGTTGTTTGGTTTAAGTGGTTGGCCTGTCGTGTTTACTTGTTTTGTTCTGTTCGTTTTTGAATGGGGGGATGTCGGGCCAAAATGGAAAGTTGGTATGTAGCCAAGAAGGAGAATTGATTTCCAGTCAATGTCGGTACAACCTTGAGGATACACTCTTAAGGCTACATGCCTTTGGTCCTTGATTCTGGCCAACTTGATGGTGTTTCAAGAAAGACCAGCAGAAAACCAACCATGGTTATGCGCTTTTGTTGTGTTGGCAATCATTGTCGGTGTCTGCCGCTTGCCTGCCTGCCTGCCTGCCTTCCTGCCTTCCTGCCTGCCTTCCTGCCTGCCTTCCTGCCTGCCTTCCTGCCTGCCTTGCTTGTTGTTTGGCTGGCTTGGCTTGGACTGCTTCTTTGAGCCCCGCGTTCTCCGAGCCGGGCTTCGCAGGGCTCCTGCTCGCGCGGCGAATCTGGTGGCGCACCTGGCCGCTTCGTGCGGCTGAGCACCACGGAGCCTCCCTGCGCCTTGGCACTGGGCACGGATATGGCCACGCACCCGGGCCCTCGAAAGCCTCGAAGCGAACATTGCAGAGGTTCGCATTCATTGTTTTCTCCTAATTTAGACGGGTTTGGCGAGGAGTTGGGGGTTCATGTTTTTTGAGGGTACCCTTTTTACCCACCCCACGCCTCATCAAGTGGTGCTAAAAGCCCACAATGTGGATTTCCCCAGCGGAAGCCAAAAGGCTGCGGGTAGTGTTTGTTGCTCTTCCATCCATCCCTGTTGCATAGAACTTTTCATGCAAATGACATCCATCAAAGGATCTCCCAGTGGAATTACTAAGGTGGAACATCAAGTGGATAGTCAGTCCTTCTCAAAAATGCCTCGAGGGAGGGGACGACTGGATTTGTTTTGGGAGGGGAGTTGGGATGGTTCAAACCGCAACATGGGTTCCTTTTAAATCATTTTACCAGAGGGGTTGACAATGCCTCCCCTTCTACCTCATTTTTTGCCCCAACTACAAATGGCACGGTTCACTGAGCCAAGAAACACGTGTGTTGACCTTCTGGAGAACCAGTTTGACCCGCTAGCCTTCAGCAATTTGTTGGGCCTTGAATTTGAACATCGTTTGACCCGCATGAAATCCGCATAAACTATTTGAATACTTTGCTATGATATGTATATCCATACAATATATATATATATATATTTATATTCTACAATGTACGATGGTACATGTATGTTGCCATCGATGTTCAGAAACTACAAAAAAGGCAAAAACCGCAACCTTGTGCCCCTGTTCTTGGGACCCATGTCGCCATTCGGAGCGAGGCGGGACACGCATTTTGCACTCCGCTCGGCCGAGGTGGCTCCTGCCTCGAGGCGCTGGTGGACTTCCATGCCAGGCGGGAGGTGCGAGAGGAGTTGATTCCTTTGGATTTGGAGTTGGTTTTGGTTTGGTTCCTTGGATGTTTGGTTTGGTTTCCTTGGTTTGCTTCGCTGTTATTATTATTATTAGTTGTTTGTAATTTTATTTAGTTATTTATTTATTCATTTATTTATCGGTTTTTTATATTTCTTTTTTTTATGTTATTTACTTATTTATTTATTTATTATTATTATTATTTTTGTTTTTTGAGGGGGGGTGTTTGCTGTTGTTTATTGTCAGCTTCTTGATGCGTTGCCGCTTGTTTATGTCGGGTAGGCGGTTTGAGTGGTGTTGCTGGAATTGTTGGCCAGGTGCGGTCATTGTCTCCGTTTCTTCGGTGGCTTTGTTTGGCATTTGCCTGTAGCTTGTTGGCGGCTTAGAGTTGTTCCGAGCCGCTCCCAACCGATGCCGATCTGTTCTTCGGGGCACCCCTGTTCAGTGTTGATATGTGTTGACTCGCTAATCATGGCAAAAAGGATCCGAGTTTTCAGAAAACCTGGGTTGAAGAAGTGAGCATCTCATGCTGGTTGCATGTAAGACGGGTCTGCGCCAGTTTTTTGGCGCGGAGGTACCCTGAGCTCCAGCTGGATGTCAGGGTGGACGGCGCCGTGTTGCGCCTGGGGCGCGAATTGGCGCACCTCAAGCGCTCCGAGGAAGACGACGATCGCTGTGGTGAAAAGAATCCCAGGCAGACCTAAGCCCCCGGGCTCCGCTTTTGGGCAACACAATCGCCCCTCGAAAGACTAGCTTTGGTAATGGAGTTCATAGTTCACAAGTGCCCAACAAAGAAACCCCAAGAGTGATTTGCCAAGAAGATCAAGAAGACCATTTTTTGGTTCAGGTGAAGCCGTTATGAGAAGCCAACAGGAAACCCAACTAATTTTGGGGTTTCCCATGCCAGGGTCTTGTGTTCGGACTTCTGCAGTTGGGTGTTGATTTAGGGTAGCCCTTGCCGGTTCCAGCTGCTTGAGCATGTCTCATTGGCTTCTCATTGTTAGCGCATGAGAAACAATCAGGTGCATGCGCATGTCAGAAATACAAGATGAGCCACAGATGTGACTTGTTCTCTTCGAGGACCTTGGACATCTTGTCGGCTTTTAAAGTTCTGAAGGCGGCATGGGAGCAACACAGACTTTGCCGTGCTCACAAGAGGGGGGTGGTCGTCCGATGTAAGTGAGTACATCCTTAGTACGTGAGGCCAGGGAGTTATGCACATGGTAGGCAAGTTTCTTCGCATTTTTGCCTGGAGTTTGGGCTGTCTGAGGAGAAGGATCCTACGGCTAGAGAGTTGCACGACACTGTGCAACAAGTCTTGCCACCAAGTGAATGGGTTGCCTTCAATACCGTCCCCGCAATCATTCGAAGAAAGAAAGAAGCAAGGAGGGAAAGCAGGGACTTGGAAGCCTGGAAGGTTTGGGTATGACTGGCCAGCAACAGGAGTCTGCGCGATTCCATTCCTATTCTTGGCTAGTTACTGTTACAACTGTTGCTTCTTTGTTTGACCGAACCACGGACGCGGACAATTTAGAGGCTCCGAGCAGAAAGTTGTCCCACACCTTTCTGTCAGCCTCCGGAACTTGGCGATAGAGTATTTCTCAAGTTCTTCAAAATTGGGCTCCCCTTTTTCTTTTTGCGGGGGAGTGAAAGGGAAGAAGTTTGTGTGCCCTTTAAACAGCTCAGCAAGAAGCCCGTGTGGACAGCCCAATAGAACCCCAGAGTGGGTTGCCCATGTTTCTCTTTCCCATTTCCCCCCCCCCCGCCCCCCGCCAAAACGTGGTCGTTGCCTGGAAAGTAACTTGTCAACAAGGACTCGGCGGAACTCCGCTGAGCTACTCACGTGACATGCCTCGGTTCTTCAGCGCCGTGGCTCCAAAGTGACCGCGGCCACTGCTCCCCTTGGGTCCCTGCGCCTAAGCCTCACGCCTTCCGGGTCCCACAGGCTTTTGCAGCTGTTCGGAGTTTTTTGTTTCTTCTGCGACTGAATATGCATGAATATGCATGATTCCAGGGCATTGCTGTTGGAAGTGTTCCAAGCACTGCTTGTTCTGAGACACAATCTGCAATCATAGCATTTGGGCGTATTCTCTTCCTCGACCAAGAGCTCAATGGCACATCCTGAAGCATATTTTGATTCTGCAAGGACGCCCCAGAATAGCAATGCCTCATCAGCCTTGCAAAGTTGACAGCTGCTGACTTCGTCTCACGCCATGCCCTCACGAGATGACAACTATGCCGCTTGGCGCAAAGAATCACACACTGCCAGTTTGGGTGAAGAAGCGTTTGACCTGTGGAAGAATGCTACAGTGCTACAGCCAAACCACGCCAACGCGTTTCCAACACATAGAATCTGAGATTCTGGTGCTCACAAGCTTTCACCAACCAGCTCCGTTTCTATGCAACAACACAGTGGTTGATCCGAGAACCTGCCCGAGTTCCAGCTTCACCAGGCTTGATCAGAATGTGACAACGAAGCAGCCCTACGAACAGCTTTCATGATGGTTGGGAAGAGGATACGGATGGGATACCCAAGAAACGCTCGAAAGCAAGCAGAGTAAAGCAATCACAACTGACAGAAGGGTCCTGGAACATGAGGCCGTTTGACAAGGGCTCCTGACCACGTCCGTGACTGTTGGAAAGAGGGTAAGAGTGGGCCTGGGTTTCACGGCGCTGCCTTGCAGTCCAACCAAACCTCACCAATTTTCCGACGTAGGTGACTCTTTCCAAAGAGAGTCATTTTCTCCTTTTATGTTTGGAGGGTTCCCCATAAACAAATCCTAGCCCGCAGCCCCACACTGAGTTTCTTCCCTACCAGGTCACTGAGCGGGAGAAGTAGGGAGAATAATACAAATGTAGGGATGTCTCAAAATGGCAAAGCCCCACTGGGTCAATGTTGGATAACTTCTTTTCATGTCTGCCCTTGACCAACCTGACGAACCCAGAACATATTTAAATCCTAGGGTTGGCGTTGAACGTTGACTAAGCCACCCGGCTTGTTGTTTTTGAGGGAAACCAAAGGAAACAAGCCGGTTTCAAGGATCCGTTTGTCTCTAAGAGGAACCTCTCAAATGGCTGGTTGCCCTTTGGCTTCCGTCTAAAACCATGAAGGGAAAGGTACCCTCGCAAAAGGACAAGCCAATTTGAGTCAATGTCTTCTTGCAGGCTCAAAATTGCGTTCACAAAACTGCAGTGAACAGCGAGGTATAATAATTCATCCAGAAGGATGATGCGGATGATCTTTCATGTCATCCATATCATCCTGCTGAGTGAGTCTTCACACTGAAGAGGATCTTTGCTGGGGCGGGGGTGTTATGTCACAATTCTTCAGCCCTGCGCAAACAACGAACCAAGCAACCAGCCCGCAAGCCCAACACCAGTTTTCGTTCCCAAGGGCCTAAGGTTGGAGCCGTGCATTTGGCTCGTGCCGTTGAGCTTCGATCGCCGGTTCCCGCGAAGCGAATCCTCCAGGTCTACATCAGGGTCATCGGCCGAGGCGCCTTTGGAGTTGTCGAACTGTGGCGCCAGAAGTTCAATGAGGAGAAGTTGCCCGGCCCGGAACTGGAGTTTGGGTCAGGGCGTCGTTTTTTGGAGAACCCCCTTTTAGTTGGAAAAGGAAAACCGCAAGGGACACAGCCGTCACAGTGCCGTCACGCTTGACTGCGCATGCCCGCGCCCCGCCGGAGCGAACGCGAACATGTTCGACCGTTCCATCTCAGCGCCTTTGCGCAAGGCAAACACGGGAAGGCATAGCCTCACAAGCGCGAGGGGACATACAACTATAGGGGCTGCCTCCTACTGCAAGGCCGCATTCAGACGGAGAATGCGGCATTTCGAAAAGGCAGAGCCGGGACCACATTGGACAAAAGGCATCTTGTGGCCTGGGTGAACCTCAAACCAGGCTGATTCATCAACAGGCTCAGAGCGGCCCCCAAGGTGATCGTGACCACACCGCGAGGCAGGTCATGCAGTACACTGGCTAGAAGCGGAAGGAATGTTATGGCTGCGTTGGCTCTTCATGCGAAAGGACAGGCGCACTGGACGATCCTGAGCCAAACGCCTGAAAGGAACAGCCATTTTTGTCCTTGCAATAGTTTTGACCGTGGCTCTTGTATCGTTGCGCGGGGTCCGTTGCACTGGGTCCCTTGATGTAAAGAAGCGGTCTGACAACTACTTTTGGGTGGTGGTTGGTTCTTGGAAGTATCCTTCTTGTGGGGGCGGCGGGAATGTTGAGGATGTCACTTTACTAAACCCTGTTGTAAAGTGGGGTCCCCCCGCTCCGCCAAAGTTGTTCTCGTGCTTCCGAGGCTCGTGGCAGCGAAGCGCCGCCCGACAGAAGACCCGGCCTGTGAAAGCGGCCTGAGGATATCATGTGAGCCCAAGGGTGCGGCTTTGTTTTGCGAGGGTATTCAGAAATTCAGGTTGGTATGCCGGGTAGAGAGGAAACAAAAGGGCTCCGCCAACAAAGGGCGAGAGCCAGATTTTAAGGACCATGACCAATCTTTGGCTTCCTTTCGCACTTGATTGGAGACCCGAATGATGAATCACTTTGATGATGCACTTGCCCAGGGCGAGTTTTGATGTTTTGACCCCTTGGTTCACTGATAAGATCCCGTCATGTTGGAACAAGCAGCAAAGTGTCGAATGAGGGGTGAGTCCCTCAAAAAAGCTTGATAGAGTCGATAGAAAACGCTCACAAAACACGTTGGGGGTTCACAACGTGGCCTGGGTTGCATTCCAGTATTCATGTTGTATTTGGTTAATAATTGGCGTACTAGGTTTTTGGTATTGTGCCAAAACGCTGTGGTGCTGTTGAGCATTAGCTTGCATTGGCCTAGAATTGATTCTATTCTCGGTTTAGTATCGGTGCAGTAGTGCTTTGGTATTGGCGTAGTACTGGCTGAGGGTTGGTTCAGCATTGGTGTGGCATTGTTCTAGTGCAAGTGTCCAAAATGCAGTTTTGTGTTTATCCTCGATTTTCCGCGTGAGATTTCATGATTCGTCCTTATCAGGGGCTTCGCGGTCCCACCTGAGAGCATGTGTTTGCGGTTGTTGAGGATTGGAGGGACAGGGCAATCGGTAAGCTAGGGCCTACCAGGGTAACCCAAAGCTTCGTGTTGTAGGTGATCGAGGGAGCCCCAGATTTGGAGGCTCTAGGTCTACGTGACTCACAGATAGAGTTGTGGATGTGGGGGCCATCGGCTCAGGCACCTACTTGTGGATGAGCGATCGGCACATAATGTACGCGCTTCCTTTGGATGGGATGTGGCCAGAAGTTGCGCTTGGCGTTTCCAAGAACGCAAAGACAACCTCAGTTGTTCAGTGGCACCCTTTTTCCCCCTTATTTTTTGTGGCTGCCCCACTAAAAATGGTCTTCCCCAAAAAGGGTTCCCTTTTTTTCTCCAGAGTCACTGAACAACTGAGCAACAGACGACAAATTGCAATGGAGCTATTTGGGCTCAGGCCAGCCCGCTGATCGTCCGTGGAAGGCCTTTGCAATGGGCAAATTCCTCGAGGCATTCACGCAAGAGGGCATCACCAGCTTCGGCACGGCGGAAGCACTCGGAGCTGCCACCGAAATATTGAGGAAGAAGAAAAACTTCCTGAAGAATGTCGAGCTCCTAAAAGCAACAGAGGAATATGAACGGCAGGCGTTTAAAAAAGAGCTGAAGAAAATCGAGCGGCTGCAGAATGAGGTTGATAAGGCCCGAACATCAAGTACGAAGCACAAGAAGTTGTGCGAGCTCGTTGGAAACTTGCTTGAGCTAGCTCGCTTAGGATGATTTGGGTATGGCTCAAAACTAAACACCAGGGGTTCGCAGGATTGGAGCGATCCTTTCCCTACCGAATGGCCGTTTTGGGGTGTCCTTGTTTGGTTTGCTGCCACTCCGAGTTTTCTCTGACTTGGTCGGGGGTGACAATCATGTTTAGCATTTGCGTTGGTGAACTTTGCCACTTAGGACAGCCGCCGCCGGAGTACTCGACGATGTCAACAACCCCAGAAAGCCACACGGAGGGCGTGCGCCATAGCGCGCAGGCTCGCCGAGCTGTCGTTGAGCCGCATGAAGGCGGGCTCCAGGGTGCTCAGCGTTTGACCGCCGAAGGTCTTTTCAGGGACGATCCGGTGACCCTTTCTTCCGGATTCTCCCGGCCCCTTTGAAATAATATCCTTTCCACGCAGGTGCGCAACTTCTTGCCAGCCTTGTGAACAGCGACGCACAGCAGCTTCAAACAACCAGACTCTTCAGAGGAGTTCCGTCACTGTGTTCAAACGTTAACATGGGCGGCTGCATGTTGGCTTGGCACCAATCTGTGGCAACGCGACAGACAGCAAGTGCCCGCAAGCATTCGTGCCTCTGCGCAAGTAGAGGCTGAGTTGTTTTTCGCGCTGGAAGGTTAACAGGCGCAAGCCATAGCCTAGCCACAGATGCAGGGTGTTGCGCTGCCAGTTTGCCAGCCTCATTTTCACGTCCAAAGGCCGTTTAAAGCAGGCATGTTCCGCAAGGACCTTTTGGGGAAGACGGCAGAAAAGAACAGTCTTTTCATGGTCCAAATGGCTTTCTGGGACAAAAGAAGAAGGGGATAAAATGCTTGGGTTGCGCAGGCGCTTCTTTCCAAAGACTGCAAAACGCTGCAGGACCAACGCAGCGGATGTGGTGCGGCGGAGTAGCTGAACATTCCAAGCAAGATCAGCTCGCGGTGCTCATCCCTCCAGCCGAATGTGGGCCAGGCACGGGGTGGAAGCCACTTTGGGGAAATCTGCCGGCAGTTTCCGAATTTTGAAGCTCGCTCGTTGGACATGCCGAGGCTGCAGAGCAGAGGGCTTGCAATCGGGCTTGGGTTGGACAAGTCATGGAGCTCGCAGACTGCGCTCGCTTAAACTTCCCAAGTTGCAGTAAAACCTCTTCAAAGGACTTTCCATCACTTTGTTCACAGGAAAGTTGCTTGAGCCGCGCCCTTGGCCAGGGACGCATAAATTCGATGGGAGTTGGCTTTAGGGACCTTGGAGTTTGGTTGTGCTCAAAAAGAGTCCACAAGGGTGTCTAAATGTGTCTAATATAATTCGGGTGCGCTTGTTTGACTCGGTCATCCCTGGCCGTGGTGTAAAAGGGCCAAACCCCCGGCACCCCTCTCGCCCAGTTTGGAGACCCGCAGTCTGGGAGGCTGAGTTGTTTTGCACTGGAAGGTTGACAGGCGCAAGCTCCGGCACGGGCCTAAGTCTTCCCAAACTGTGTACCCAAGAAGGGCCACAGAGCGCAGTCGAGCACATGCGCCCTAGCAGACAACTTGTGTGGTGAACAAAACGACCCCGTTCTCGAGGGACACCAAACACAAGCCCACCCTCCCTGTGCCCCAAATCTGACAACCTATTCATTTGTTACAGGCTGGTTTACAAGCATTTCTCTGAAAGGATTCTAGATGATAACTACAAAACAACTGATCAGAATCTTTTTCACCAGCCAGCCCCTATCGCCCTGCACCACAAGGTGGCCTGGATTGCATTGAAGTCAGCCAAGAACATGATCTTCACAAGGCATGCCGAGAGAACAACCTGCCGGCTGTGGAGCGTTTGCTGGCCGCGGGTGGTGTGGAAAAGTCCGTGACCGGTGTCACACCCCTTGGCATAGCTTGTCGCGAAGGCCATGTGCAGTTGGTGAAGCTGTTGATCGAGTTTGGAGCTGACCGGGGGAAGCCGTGCGATGGGAATATGACCCCCTTGGTCACGGCAGCCCAGTTCGGTCACCTCGCGATTGTCAAGCTACTCTTGGTCTCCGGAGTTGTGCCAGATCCGAAGGCCATTGAGCGAGCCAAGCAGAAGAGCCACAACGACATCGTGTCCATGTTGCACAACTACAACAGGCTGTACAAGGCGGCCAAGAACGCACGCACCACCGCGTAAGCTGGGCTGTTCAATTCTAAGCCCAAAGCCTAAGCCTTATTTGGGACCTTGTTATGAATTCACCATCTAAGATCGCCCCGTCGCATCCCCTCATTTGAACAACCCAGATACATGGGCAAGACTCAAGCAGGCGCAATTTACCTTGCAATGGTTCTGACCCCAAGTGTCAGGTTAAGCCCACAAGAGGAGGCATGCGCAGCCTCCTTGCATTTTCGCCGAGGACGTGCAGAATGAGGGCACCTTGTCCTAGCTTAGAGCAAGGTCAAGAGCGCGCTCTAGTGTAGCTTGCGCAGCGCCGTTGCATTTTGATGGCATGTGCGCAAGTACTTCTCCCTTTTCCCTCCCTAGCCTAGAGTAGTTGAGTTAGGGGTATGATTCAGTTTAGCTTGCAGCGCATCGTTGCAGATCGGAGGCAATTAGGCCCTTGATCCTAGCCTGGAGTTGCCAAGGGCATGTCGCAGGTCAGTTTGCACGACCTTTGCATTTCTGCTGAGGGCATGTGCATAACCTCCCTTTTACTACCAAAAGAGAGGGGCAAAGTTGGTTCAGAAACCGATATCACCATCATTAAGTCTAAGAGCAGCTGTGTGTTGAGCATGTTGAAACAAGGAGACGGCCCAGCGACCCTGCTCATCTTTGTGTTCTCGATCAACCCATTCCCACGTCTCATGTGCATCTCCAACCGGCCCAGTCGTTTCCGAAGAAGAAGTGCATCCTGTGCACCAGAGGGATCATTGAACATATGAATGACTTTTGAACATGTTGAGTACATCTGAGACGTTTTGCCCCCCCCCCCCCTTCTCTTGAGGGAGGGCGCGTGTTCTGCTTGGGATGGGCCACTTTTCCTGTGAGTCGTGGGAAGAAGACGTCGGAGACGTTCTGATTGTTGCAGGGGAAGCCGCCCTGCAATGGGTGAACCGGTGGAACCAGTTAGTTGAGTTCGTCTCAAAAGCACAGGTGCCCTTGTCGTTTTATGAAACCTTTTTTTTTTGGTTCACCAACTCAGCAGGGGTGCCGCCATTTTGAGGCAGACCCAGCTTGGGACGCGTAGGTACCGGCTCCCCCGGCCCGGGGCAGCCCTGACTCAAGTTTACTTCCAGTAGAATGTGTACAGAAGCCGCAAAAGCGGAGTGAGATGAGGGAGAGTGAGACTCACAGCTCAAATCCTTCCTGGTTTCATTTGCAAAAAAGGACGAGCTGTCGGCCAGCTAGGGAGAAGTTTGACTCAATCAGAACACCTCTCCAACTGTTCCGCAGATATGCAACAGCAAGCCCAGAAGGAGGGGGGTCACAAACACGATAGTGCGACCAACAGCGCTGGTTTTCTGTAGCAACCCCAGCTATTCTTGCCTTCTTGCCTGGAGAATGGTTATGAGGAACGCCTCTCTTTTGTGTTTTTGCACAGTGGAAGAGCAGTTTAGAATTACTATCTTCCAGGACCAAGCCGATTGTTAACCGATCGCAATCTAAATGAAAGACGATCATCTAGGCAAACAATTGGCGTGCACAGCAGTAACTTCGTTGTTTTGTTTTTTTTTTTTTACCAGAAGCCTGTCAACACATGTGCTCTGGGAAACAAAAAGGAACGGAGGACAACGCACAAAGCAGCATGAAGCGTTGGCCACTCGTGGCTCACTCTGGATCAAAAGGCGACGATGGTTTAGGCAACCAGGCAACCCATTGCTTTGCCTCCTGACAGGATCGAGTGTTTGTGCCATCCTGGTGCCTAGGGCGAGTACCACGACGGAATTGCTTTGCTCAGTGTTTGTCTTTTTGTGTGTGTGTGTGTTTGGGTGTCATTACTGTCCCAGGTGCAAGGGTGATGTGGTCGCAAAACAAAGCGATTTCTCCACTGGTAGGCAGTGTGCTTGCAAGAATGTTCCTTTATGTTTGGTGTTGAGTTGAGTTGAATCCCATACACTTTGGCCTTGTCTCTTGTACTTTGCTTTTGGGGTAGGCCTGACGCTGAATGTAATTGTGGATGTCAACCTTCGGGATGCTCCAGTTCCCAAGGACTGGGGTTTGGAGCTGCATTGGGGCGCGCCCTGCATGGACAGATTGACACCTATTCTTGGTTCGTAAACATGTCACCTGTTGCTGGTTGAATCGCCACACATGTTGTTCTGCCCCCTTTCAATGCCAGGCAAGTATTTGTTTGTTGGCAGCCGCAACGTACAGCCATGCAGACCGTATTGGATTGTGAGCTGGCTCCGCCGTAGGCGCGGCGACAAACACATAATCCCAGGCATCCATGTGGGCGAGATGTCCAAGGAAGAACTGGAGCAGACACGTGTCTTTGCTGCAAAAGATTGGGCGGGGGGGGGGGGGGGGGAATTTGTGGATGTGGCATGACTAGCCAAGACGGAGACTTTCCTCACCCGTGCTCCTCCAACCAGCGAGGAGGCCTCCAAGTACTCTTAAGTTGGTGTCAGAACAAACTCCAGTTGGACCCTTGTCCATTTTCGCCCCAGCCCACCGAACGTCACCTCGGGCAGGGAGTCAACTTGCAGTCCCCATCGAGAACCAACGCATGGGAGCGAGCCACTGGTTTCTATGTTCGGAGTCAACCGCTGAATCCTGCATGGAGCCTAGGGCCATGCGCCGAAAGGCTTGAGTCCGGTTTCTACGGCGTTTTTCCAGCTTCTGGTTCTGCTAAGCACTTTCCTGGAAGCTTGATTTCCATCACTGCGACTGCAGTACAAAACCATTGTCACGGAAACATGTGCAATTTGGAACAAGCATGACAGACACTTTGGTGGAGGACCCCACCAGCATTTGCCCAACTGACCTTGGGGACGGGTGGGTTGCGTCGCATGGTCTATAGTCAGAGCTTTACCCCGAAAGCACGACGTTCAATTGACAGAAACCACGGCGACCCCCTCGCTACACTGGGGGGAAGGTATCTGAGCTTTGAGCCACAGCCATGTCCACCAAACCTCCAATCAAAAATCCCCAAGCGCCAACCAGCCACGAGCCGAGGACAGGAGGCGCAGTTGCTGAAGGCACTGCAGCATCCTCACATTGCAGCTCGGCCAGTGCTTTGTGTGTTCTCACCAGGAGATGGACACCCCCTGCAAACGGGTTTCATGTGGGTTGCGAACAACCCAGACTGTGGTATCCAGTCTCATCACTGGGACTGCTGACATGCATGTCACCAACCTTCAGGATGGAGTCTTGTATGTTTGTGACATACTTGTTTGAACCAAAGCAAAAAGCTGGGTACATTTCTCGGCATGTAGAGGTGGACATCTCTGTAGATGGCGAGTGGCATAGGCTCAGGAGGGAGTCAAAGAATCACCAAGATGATACCAAGCGGTTAGCTACCAGGAACATGTCTGCGCCTGAGTGACCCCTCACCCATCCGTATCCATGTGGCGACCAGGCGCATTGATCCGTTTGTGAAATCCAGAACTCCCCTCCGACCGGCCAAGGAATCGTTTTTGGACCACATTTTGGGCTTCATGTCAAGTTGCAGGTGTGTGTGTATAAGCTTGTTTGCTCGCGGTTCTCAACGAGCGCTCAAGTATGGGGACACTGAAGGTGCTTTGCAGACTGGCTACCTTTCAGAGCTCAACTTTGCCAAAATCCAATGGTTGGCTTCCATCAAGTCTCTTGTTTTGACGTATCGAGTACTTGGTTTGTTGAATACAGCATAATACAGCAACCTCAGCCTTTAGAGTCATGTCTCCTTAGCACCGGCTTAAGATCGGCAGTGGGCCCACAAGCGGACGAGGACGAGAGGGTCGTGTCACCTCGCGTGCGCTACCGTTGATCCCGGGTGACCGTGTGAACGCCCGAAGGCATGCGATGCTCTCCCCCAAACCATCCAGATGCACGACCCGATCGCCCACTAAGGGCCTACAAACATTCTTAGGCGTTGGGCTGATTGTGTTTGACCGGAAAACTGCTGGAACAAAAAGCAACAACAGCACAAACACACGAAGCTGTAACAACAAATATGGCCTTGACAGGTTTTGTTGACGGCGGGAAATCACTGGGGCCGGGTACCTGAGGGGAAGAGGGTGTGAGGATGACGGCTTGGCCCGAGGTACAATACATGGGGAGCTGGATGAACAGACAGATGGAGGAGCGGACAGAAAGGGGGGTCGCTTGGGCTCCGTGTCAGGCAGACTTGATTATTTTTGGTCGCCCAAGAAGCCAACTTGTTTGATCCTTTCCTCGCGTTTCGTGTCGATCCATTTTGGAGGGCGCCCTCAAAGGATCGAGCGTTTAGGCGGCTGACTCCCAGGCTCCAAGTTCAGCGACACCAGCTAGGCGTCGCCGCAGTTTTTTGGCGAGACTCCCGTGTTGCGATGCCCAAGAGCCTGGTACAGGCTCATTTGCTTGAGTATCAGCTCGTGTGGAATCGACGGGCTTGGACAAGAGGCGCGTGCATAGGTGTCCTTCCTGGTTTCACTTTGGTTGAACATTGCCAGGTTATAGTTCTGGTCGCTGGTGTCAATTGATTATGTTTTGTTGATGCAAGTCAGATTCCATGTCTTGCGAGGTAGGTCGTCTTGCATGGTAAATCACCGGCTCAAGCCACACGGGATTCTTGGTATGGCAGGGGCAGGAAACATCCTGTCATCTACTACGGTTTTGCGCGCCTGGCAGGCATCTTGAATTGTTCCTTACAGGAACAACATGGGATGAACACGTTGGTGATTTTCCAGACCCGAGTTTACCCTTTCAACAACATCCATGGAACATGACTAAAGGTCATGAGCCGTTGCAAATAGCTATGTTTTAATCGTTTCTGCCTTGCTTTATTCACCTTTCAGATGAACATGGAACCCAGCCAACCATTCTGTGTTTGTTTTTGCAAGACTCAGCTTACCTCTTTTTTGTTGTTTTAAGTGTTCCTGTTTCAGCTAGGAATTCAACTGTTTGGGCCTAAGGCTGGGCTTGAAGAAATCCCCTCCGTGCCGTCAGGACTTGATCATCGTGCAAGACTACTGCGACGGGGGGGACTTGGCTCACTACGCGCCTCGCTTTGAAGCTTCGACCGGGAACCTTTAGCTTGGGAACCTGTCGATGTGTCCATGTCTGTCTTCACTCAGCGCGGGCGCTTAACCCGACCTTTTGCCATTGACATGCGTCTCCCACTCAACGGCAAGACTTGTGGTGGTTGTTTTTCCCTGCGGGGTCCCACTAAACCGCAACACCGATTTTTGGGGGGTGTTCCCTCTGAGCAGGATGCACTTGACCAGGTGTTCTTCAAGAAGAAGAGCCAGGAGTTGATCCCGGAGACCAGCGTCGTCCAGTGGCCGGGGCCCCGGCCAGGTCTCACTTATCTTGGGTAATCTACCGCCTCCCGTTGTCTCAGTCCTCTAAGGAGACCATCCTAACCCCTGGCAGGGGTTTGGACCAGAATGCTTGTAATTGTAGACTTTTAGAGCTTCGAGGATGTGCCACTAATGATCCTTTTGGCAAAGGACCAATGAATCGCTTAGCATGGAACCTGACTGGGCTCGTGGATGACAATTTGCTCGCTCTTATAGGTTCCACGATTTAGTGGGGCTTTCCGTTGTTGTGTCCCGGACTAGGACATGATCTCCTCCCCGCCCACTTTGCACTGATTCTTGCAAGGTGTATGTATGGGTGTCCTAAAAGTGCTTGCTATTTGTTCTTGGTGGCATGCGAATCTGTTTTGCATCGTCAACCTGAACAGCGAGAGGAGGGTTCACCATTGTTTTGCTTTTTGTTGGTTTGCCCGAAAGCACCACCCAAATGGTGTCCTTTTCAATCATTTATATATTTGTGGGGAGGGTGTGCGTTATGACACAAGTGGTCGGAAAGGGGGTGAATTTCTGTTGATTGGCTGGCATGCTGGTGTATAGAAGTACATAGCTTGGAAGGTACCAACCAGGAAGGAACCCATGTGTGATGGAGGCTTGGATCACAGATACTTTTCTCCCGAGCACCATTCATGGTTGGAATTTTAATGTTTGACCTTCATTTGCACCCCTCAACATTCTGACTCCAGGGATCCTTTCTTTATACGGAACTTAGGCCACGACGTTGGGGAATAATCTATAGGGCTAAACGACTGCTAATCTGTCCCTTCTATAATCATGGCTAAACTTGTTTTTGTCCGTCCCTCACAGCCCCTTTCCAATTACTGTATGTAGGCCATAGCACAGATCGTTGTGTCACCCATGAAGGGAAGGTCTCCGCACTCAAATCGCCAGAAGAGATGTATATTTAGATGTGAAGTGATTCTGAGTGAACCCTAAGTTGGGTATGTGTCACGCCCGGAATCCATCAGCATGATCGTTTTTAGGCCAGTGGCCTGTTGAAGTGCGCCGAAACAAGGTACCCAGTTTTGACCCCAGTGTTGTCCAAAGGGCCCCTGCTGCTTGCCTGCAAGATGCATTGACGTACAACCAACAAAGGGGATGCCCCCAAAAGGCCCGCGCATGAATCGCTGCGACCTGTACGGATATCCCTTTATAAGCAGATTCGCTCCACACGGGGACAATGGTAGAGGGATCACCCCGGCCTATATGACTGCTTAGCTGAGAAGTACCAGGAAAACAATTCCTTGGGGCAAGTTCCTCTGCAAAGAACGTTTTCAGAAATTCCATGTTGAGGGACCCTGTTTGCGTTTGCCTGTTTGTTTGCCTCCATGTTACCTTTTAGTTTGGTCAACGAAGGGGTGCAACATGCGCAGCAACGAACAAGTAGGCCGGGCCCCGTAGGTTGGCGCAGCTGACCCATGCTCTTCTCTATTGCCACAAGAAGGCCAAGATCCTGCATCGAGACCTGGCCTGAGCTTTTCCCAGGTCCCTTGGTACCTAAGAAGTACTTTCACTCCTTCAAAACCCCTCAAAGGCTACTTGGATCGGCTTTAGTGGGAACCCGTTTGACTTAGGCAGAACCCCTGGGGGGCGTCCCAATTGAGCGAGTTCACCCTGGCTTTTGGGGGAAGCCAACACCCCATCTCTAAGTCTTGACATTCCCCTCTTGGAACTCGACACTTGGTTAGCTGGACTGTCGTGGGAGGGGGGAAGCCTTCCCCCCCCCAACGACTGCTTTCGACATCACTTGGAGTGTGGACACGGGAAAATTGCAATCGTTGAAGGGTCCCGGGACATGCTGAGACCTTTTGCTTGTTAAACGGCATTCTCATATATGCTGAATGCATTCTTGGTTGCGTATGCCATTGCCTTGTTTGGTTTGTCCATGTGGCGGCTTGCGCAAGAAATCCAGCAGTCTATCGTCCATTTAGGAGTGGCATGGAGGACTCACCAAATTTCTCACGAAACCAGGGACTCATTGATGGTCCCACATGGCTCACGTGAGTTCTACCTCAAACTTGCGGATGTTCATGGAGGTCCCGTTGACCAGGGCACCCTAAACGCGTACAAACGGGTTCCAGCTTGCACCAAAGGACAATGTGCGTAGCATCTTAGAACCCATTTGTTAGAACCTGCTTAGAGTCACCCAAATCGACCTGCTGACATTGAGAGTTTCCTCGGGTCGAAAGTGTGGCTACCTTTGGAGGCTTCGGGGCATGACCACAAGCAACAGACATTCAGCTTAGCGGAATGTTTGGGCTTGCCTTCAACTCCAAATCCAAACCACCAATGCAAAGCACCAACTAGGGGATATTTGATGGATGACTGTTCCAATCAACGCGCCTAGGAGACCTTAAGCCCACGAACGTCTTCCTCACCGAGGATCGGGCTGCGCAGTGACGAGTGAACCCAGCCATTTTCTCAGCTTCCCCAAACAAACTTTTTTTGCGCACCCCGAGGGAAACTGCAAGGGGATGGCACTTTGTTGGATTCAGAAGCCCTATTGAACACCTCTCTTTCGGCGCAGTTGTGTAAATGTGAGGGGCTCTCCCAAAGCAATACAGGATGCCTTTTTTCGTCTATGGGGGTTTTGGAGGCAGGCAAGGGAGCGGCAGGGGGAAGAAATGAAGGCAAGCAGCCGTGAGCCTCGCTTGCCTCTTTCTGACACCCCAGAAGCACCCCTTAAGCTCAGGCGGAATTGTTGGCCTTTCAGCCCATCAGGGTCAAACTCAGGTTTGGGGTCCTCACTTCTCAGACTGAATGTGATGATGCACATGGTGGACTCTTTCGCCAGAGCAGTTGCCTGGACTCGCTGGTTGAAAAAGAGGGTTTCTTTTTCAAGGGTCTCTTGAACTTGCAAAAAGAGAAGCGCTCCGAAGGCAAAGTCCACGATGCTTCACGATATGAGGGGCTGTGTTTCTTTGAGGTTACCCACCTTTGGGTGGTTTCACTTGGAAACCAACGGGAAGCGAATATAAGCCAACCATTTTTGGGGTTTGAGAAAAACCGATGTGTCATAATAACACTTTGACAATGTCAGGCCAAAGAAAGGCCCCCTTCCGGCAGCTTCGGTGGCATATCTTGCCAACCTTGAAGTGGGGGCCCCGGATTTGAACCGCCCCAGCTTTGATGGTCTGGCCAGGTCCTGTACTGTCCGAGTAACATTCCATCACCTGCATTGCACAAAGCAAAAACAGCCAACTTCCCAGGCTTCTTTTTTCAAAGCCCATGTACCAAATTCTGAACACCGACCTGTTGCGCGTTGTTTTTGTTCTCCTCCCACGCCCATTTTTGGGTTCCATGTTCATTTGTAGAGGAGAGCATGCGGGCGGGCGGGGGGGGGGGGGTGGATTGGGTCCAAGGGGTCCTACCTGCTTCCCTTTGAATCTCGCGCGCACGCACACACACACAGAGAGACACACACACACAGACATACAGACACACACACACACACACACATCCCTGACTTTGCAGGGGAAGCATCAATGTTGGAGTTCCTTTTAAGCTGAGGATAGGCCTTCTCAAAATAGGGTTGTTCCAAATAGGGTTGGTGTCACGGTGTCCTTTTGGTTCTTTGCCCAAATCGACTCGGAGCACATCGGTTCGGATGTCCGAGGACCTGCAGTCGGTGCGGCTCGGGGACTTTGGCATCGCCAAGTCTCTGAAGTCCACGGCCAGCCTCTGCCAGACTGTGGTGGGCACTCAGGCGGCGGCGGAAGGGGTGGGAGGCGGCTTCTCTGGGGGGGGTGCTCGTTGTTCCCCGTGTTTTGGGCTGTTTAAATGAGAAACTCCAGGAACAAAAAGCATGCTTGGTTGGGGTAGTTCAAGGTGCCGAATAGTTAGTTGCAGAATATTTTCCTCCGATCATGGCTAAAGTTGATGTCAAGTTCAACCCCATGGTACATGTTGAAGGCTTCTCAGAATTCCTTTTGGGTCCCGGTGAGTTCCCTTTAAGCTACCAACAATATGGGCAAGGCTTGGGTACAGAGCCTGGCACGTGATTTCGGTTTAGGGGTCAAACCAAAAAATCAACAGTTTATGTTGGTCTGTCCATGTTTTAAGGGTATCCATGGTACCCCCCGCCCCTTTGGGGTTTGAAACCACTCATTTTGGGTGTCCCCTTGAGACAAAGCCATTTTGGTTTAGAAAAAGCCGAGCCCTCGCGCTTCAGGCCTACATGAGCCCGGAGCTCACCCGGATGCAGCGGTACGGCATCAAGACAGAGGTCTGGAGCTTGGGGGCCACTTTGTACGAGATGCGGCCTGGTGAGCAAAGCACGGGCGGAAGAATTGTGTAACTGTATCACTGGGAATGGCCGGTGACTGGAATCCAGCCTTCAGACATGGGCACATGTGTGTATACCGTCACCATGTTGCCATTATATGGAGTGGCTGGCAAGTGCAATTGCAGGAAAGGGTGCCCCTTGTTTCTTTGGCAACAGCAATCCCGCTTGACCCCCAATCGACGATTTGGATTGGGACCCCCCCCAGGTCTTTGGAAACCAAATGGAAAGGTGCCCTGAACCCGGGATCCACCAACGCAAATAGCCAATCAAGAGCAGTGTGATATCGAGACCTTGTGTGATGTTTGCGGCATTGCTTTGGTGTCGCCGATCTGTTGACAAGCATGGTTGCGTCGAGTGTCCTGCTAGAGAAGGAAGCCCGGCTTGCGACGAGACCGTAATGGACGTGGAATAAATTCATTAAGAAATACATGAAGTGCAGTGACAAGGGAAGGACAAGGATCGGGAAAGGGAAGGCAAGGTGAGACAAGGCGATAAAGGGAGGAGGAAGCAGACTTCCAAAGCAACTGGAATGGGCCGAGAATTTGTGGCTTCTGGATTGACCAATCCCTAGATTGAGAATTGAAGGTCAGGGATGATCCCCCAGAAAGCTAGGGCAGTTAAGAAAGAATTGCCGCTTTTGTGTGGATGTGTGTTTCCTCCGATCGCCATTTGTGTTTGTCAGCAGCAAACTGATCGATTTCAATCGGGTGCCATGCACCTTAAACTTTGGTATTCCAATGCAGGATGACGTACTGTGCCAATCACCCCATAAACGTGGTCCGACGCAACGAGGTTTTATCACAGAATAGAGCAGAATGAGTGAGAGATCCCACAATGCAAGTCAAACACGCCCCAGGCTTTAGGGCCAAATGCGGTTCCCAGGTGAGACAAATCCAAGTAAGAGGGCTGTTCACTTGATTGCTTGTTTCAAGCCGCTCGCTTGTGCTTTCCCTAGGGCCTTGAAGGCTTGACTGTTGATAATCAATTCGAACCATGTGTTCCAGTGCTTCATTGAGAGTGCTACAAGTAGAAGCTAATGTGAAAACGCATAGGCACGAACTGGCCGGACATGGTTTCCCTTTTACACAGCCCCAAAACGGGCACCCGTCAATGCAATGCCCGCGAAAGGACAACACCAGTGGCTGGAGATTGTGTTAGTGTCCAGGCATACTGTGCACCCAGTCTTATGTTCAATCAGGGGACCCGAACAGGCTCTAATATAGCGGGTTCTGGCCTGCACGAAAGGACAATTCTGTGTGTCGCATCCTTGTTAGAACCCATTGAGGAGACAACATAAACACGCTTCTTTGTGGTGTACCATTGTGGGGTGATCCGGCTGTGGGGGTGAGCGGTGCGCCAAGCGGTGGGGTGAGATGTGGGTCCATGGAGTGTGAATCCACGCGTTCGAGCCCCCAGGCCCATGAACTTCGGACGTCTACACATGTGGCTCGCATGCCTGACCCATCTCTGGCGCAAAAGCAACTTGCTCGATTCCCGAAATCTCGCCCGGAGAGTTCTCCAACAACAGCGCACATGAAAGCGCCAGGCCCATCTTGGAAGACGAACCGCTTCCTTTTGGAAAGGGCTCCCACGCAACAAACCATGCTAGCAAAATACATGCAAACATCCGACTCCGCAGCTTGCAAGCGCTGTCTCTCAAGTTTACCCAGACCACCACTTCAGAGTCATATTTCTGCTTTGGCGTCTGGTCTAGGGTGCTGCGTTGCCAAAAAACCTCAAACTTGCTGATTCTCTCAGCAAGGTGTGTGCCACTCTTGTAAGCTTGAAGGCTAGATGTGCAGGGTGCTGCCATACAGATCAGCCATGATCATGGATTGGCGACCTGTTTCCGAATTTTGCTACGCCAGCTTGCTTCTGGTAGGCTGCCTTTTGTGCAAATAACTGAGCAGCCAGAGATTCGGCAGGGGTTCAGCACGACTTTCGGTACTGATTGGAATTCTGTGTGGTTTCTGCTGACCGCCCCCTCAAACCTCTTCCCCAATTTGGACAGGGGGTTTCCTTTTGGTTACCCATTAGCCAACCTGAAAAGGTACGCTCAACACACACACACACACACACCCAAAGGGACGTTAGAAGCTTTCATCAGGCGAACAATCATGTTTTGGTTGGTTGGGACCAGCCCCGTCGACTTGAGGTGCGTCCAGGAGAAGCTTTACGACTCCCCGGACGTGGTGCTGCTCGTGCAGCCCTTTGGATGCAACCACTCAATTCCCCCCCCCCCCAACAAAAAAGAGAGGCAGTACTACTAATAATAATAATAATGCAACAACTATATATACAAAGAAACGACAACCGGGTAATCACTGATGTTCTCGTGTCCTTTCAGGGGAACAAGTGAGCTTGACCGTGACCCGTATGCGTATATATATATATTATACATCCATATATAGTTAAAGTTGGATTGACAGTGTAAACACCTGATGACCTGTGTGTGACAGCACGGCACTTGTTGTACTCGGGCGCAAGCAGTGTCTCTAATGTATACAGGCTCAAGGCCTTGATCATGTAAAGGTGCAAGGGAATGTACAAGGGTGGATGTATCTTAACACCCCACCTTGGATTGATGTATCTCTACAGCAAGCCAAACAGTTGTGTTCTAGCTGTTCGAGGTGATGTAAAAGTTGTTATCAGCTCTACTGGCTGTTTCGCTTTGTACATCGATGCCTCTAGTGTATCGAACGTCTGTACAAACTGCATGTGTAGCCTGATGTCTGCCAGGTGTGTCTGCAACACCATGTATCCACAAAATCCGGTGTGCCAAAAATGGCAATCACTGTGTGAGCAGTGTGGATCCCTGCTTCATCCCTGTGAGGTACTCGTTGTAGATCTTTGCCTTGGTTGCAGCATAGTTCATGTAGAACAGGTGCTGCTGTTCGAGGATGTAGGCAATGTGATCCGGATGGCCTGGTACCGCTTGTCCATCAATTGTGCCGCGAGTGTTGAGGCTGCGCGCATCCTGCATCGAAATGTGCTTCACAAGCGTCACCTGATGTGCAGGTGGCAAATGTTTGATGCTGGCCACGCCCATCAAGGACAATGCCTGTGCTGCTGTAGCGTGCCTGCGACTTGTCTCCTCATCTGTGGCAAGTTGTTCAAGATTCACACAAGCGTTGTAAGACCAAATGTACCCTGTGCTCCAGTTGTACTTCATGTAGATCCCGAGCAATCCATTGTTGCCCGTGTACTTGAAGACCTGATGTTTCAACAGCTCATCCTGTGTCTGAACCCATGTCTTGCTCATGTGGATCTGCATGTGGGCTGCGCTGTAGCCACGATTGAAAAAGTTGATGTAACCACGGGATGCCCATTCAGCGATGTGCCTTGCATCCAACATCCAACTGCACTGTAGCCACGATGAATGTGTCCAAGCGCTGTGTGCGGCATGTCCCTACAGAGATGTAGTTCAACAGTGTTGTACCCGCCTCAAACGGGGAGCTGTTCAACACAATGTAGTCAACCTCTGGGCTTCTGGCCCAGCCGTGAATGTGTCTCAGCTCTCCATTTGTGGTCCATGCTGTAAACTCCTCAAATGTCATGGCGATGTACATCATGTTGGATTTGTGTTGGATGCTGTCCATGTGGATTCCATCCAATGTGCGCAGGGGCTGTTTGCCGGTGATGTTCTCCTCGATGTAGCCCAAGGATGTGACACTCACCGCGTCCCATGTCCTTGCCACTGTGATCTCTGTGGCCGGGCTGTACTCGGCAATCCTTGTGAGTCCTGTCATGGCCATGTTGTACCTTCAATGTACAGAGAAGGTTCTCACCAAATGTAAAATGGCTGCGACAGACATCAAAGACACTGTCTGAAACATGTATGGAACCTCATGCAGTAAAAAATGTACCTGGGGATGTAAAAGAGGTGGTCAAAGTCGTCAAGACAAAGATGAACCCAAAGTTGTGTATCTAAACCAGAAAGGTTGTACTGTCTCCAGGGCAGGTCCATGGCTGTACCTAACCAAAGGCTAAAACATGTGTGCCGGCTGTTTAGTTGTGAAACATACACGTGTGTCAACTGTGCAACTGTTGTTTAACATGCTGTGGAACTGTGTGAAACTGGTGTTGTGTGACCTTACAGGCCAACGTTGTACAGGTGCTTGTTGAGAGTGTCGCAGCTGACAAACTTTGTCAGCAGGTCTGCTGGGTTGTCTTCAGACCTTACTTTGTGCATTGAAATGATTTGCTTTTGACAAGTTGTTGTATGAAGAGGTGTCGTAGCTCGATGTGTTTTGCTTTCTTTGATGTACCTTCTCTCATTGCTATTGGTTTTGCTGCACTGCTGTCTGTGTGTATCCTGATGTTGATGCGTACTTCAAATGCTTCCTTTATGAAGTTGCTGATGTAGAGGCTTTCCTGTGCTGCCGTACCGATTGCGTACAGTTCTGATTCTGCTGATGAAAGTGCTATTGTGGCTTGTGTTCCATAATGTACTGCTGCTCCAAAGAAGTACAGTACAAATCCTGTTGTGCTCTTTCTCGTCGTTTCACATGATGCCCAATTGGCATCTGTGTATGTGTCAATGTTGAGTGGTGTTCGCTTGTCTTGTGTTTGTATCTTTGGTCGCAAGTTGTGTCGCATGTACCTTGTGCCCTTGAGGTACCTGATCATGTGCTTGAGCTTCTTGTTGTCAAACTGTGTTGGTGCTTGTAATGACCTTGCTAGCTCTTTTGCTCCATAGCTGATGTCTGGTCGTGTGTATGCTAGCCATTGTATCTTGCCAACAAGCCGCCTGTATCGTTTGTGCTGTTCGTGGTCAAATGGTGCTTCGTCTTCTGCTGTACCTTTCATGTGTGACACCCCCTGGTGATGGTGCTGGGTTGCATGTAGTCATCCCTGACTCTTCCAGGATGATGTCAACATAGTTGTTGTTCAAACTGATGTCGATGTGATCACCTCTGTGTGAGATGTTCCTGCCAAGAAAGTGGATTGTTGATCCAACTGTTAGGTCGCCGGTGTGTCTAAGCAGAACTTCCTTTTGTATTCTGCTGAACAGTGTGTTGATGATGCTTTGTACTCCTATGAATAGGAGGTCGTCTACATAGATCATAATGTAGACCAGGCAATCCTTTGACCTGTAGACATTGCTTTCTGTTGTGCATCTCACCAATTCGAGTGTGACTGTGAGAACGTGTGCTATGTGCCATTGTTTTGGTGATGATCTTAGACCGTAGATGGCTGCTGCATGTAGAAATGCAACACTCACATCTCCTGTACAGACCGACCAGTTGTACACCAGTGCCATTGTGAGAAGCACTCTCAAAATGCAAGTCAATGGTGTACTTGCGAAGAGTAGGTCATGGTCTGTAACGGGTTCTCTGTAGCCTTTTGCTACTATGCGTGCTCGTACTTCATTGTGTTTTGGTTTTAGAACCCATCTTGATTCAATGATGTTCGCTTGTTGTTCTGGTGTCATTGTGTTGCCATGAAGACTGATTGTTCTTTCATTTGCTGTACTTCCTTCTTCATGCCTTGTGCTACCAGTTGTGGATCCAGGTCTTCTGTGTCATGTATGATCGGCTCTAGTAGGATCCTTTCATTTTCGTTTCTTGTGTGTCTTCATTGGAGGTTGTCTCCATTTGTCTACCATCCTTTGTTGTGAACTTGATGACATTGATTCGCATCTTGCTTTTTGGTTGTTCTGCTGTTGTAGGTCGCTCAAGGGTTTGTCTCTCTGCTGTGGTGCGTTGTTGCTTGCCGGTGCTGCCTTCTGCTATTGTATCATCTCTTTCTCTTGTCTGTGATGTGTGCGGTGGTGCTGGCAGTGATGGTCGTTTCTGATGTGCCGGTGATGTAGCCGTAGGTGATGTTGGCTCTGCTGTCCTCTTCTGCTTTGGCTGTTGTTCGCTCGACTGTGCTGCGCTTTGTCTCTTGTTTTCTGCTGCTGTGCATGTTGCTGCATCCTTCTGTGATGTAATTGTTTTGCTTGCTGATGGCATTGTTACTGGTGGTGTGAGAGTCGGTGTAGGCAGTGCTGATGCTGGTGTCTTCCATGGACCTGTGTGTACACAGTCCAATAGTTGCTGGTCGTATTCGTGAGGCATTATCTGCCTTCTGATTCCTTGCTCTGACAATCTTGTTGTAGATCCCGATGAGGGATTCGCCTGTAGTTGTATCCTTGCCAAGCCAGATCCCGTTGTAGAACCTTGGCTCTAGTTTTGGAAATTGTTTTACTGTTGGTAGCATGTGTTGCACTGTCTCACCAAACTCGCACCGTGGTGTATGCTGTTCTCTGTTCCATCTGTTGAAGTAGCTTGTGCATCCATTGCTGTGCAGAGCGTACCTGTTCATAATGTATGCACTATGTCGGACGACCCAAGGCATGAGTGGATGTTTGATTGGAATGTCTCTGTTGTAGTTTTGCTTGATCTGTGCCTTGAGTGTTCTGATTTGTGCAAACAATGTTCTGTGTGCTCGTTCTACTCCTCCTTGTGATTGTGAACTGTATGCTCCTGAGTTCCGGGCTGTGATGTTGCCATTCTTGCTTGCTACTGTAGTAATGAGTGCTGTCAGGAAATCTTCCTGATCTGATTATAGTATTGTGTGTGTTGTTCTTCCACACTCAATGAGGAAGTGCTGTAGCTGTGTGACTGCATAGTCGAAGAGCATCCTCGTGTCGGTCAATTGTATTGCCATGATCATCCCTGATTGGATGTCAATTGCTGTGAGGATTGGATGTACCTTGTTGTCATCGAAGCCTTTGATGTAGCCGAAGTCGAGCTGTATAATTGGAAGCTTGCTGTGCTGTTTTGGATGGTTGTTTTGTCTGCCTCTTGCTTGTACGCATATCGGACACCAACTCCTGTAAGGGAGGTGTGTGACATTGTGCTCCAAAATCTCCTGTGGTGTAGGTTGCTTGGGTGCCTGTACTGCTTTTGCTCTTGTGCCTTGTTGTTGTTCTTCATCACCTGACTCGAGCTGTGTTGGGAACTCCTGATGTTCCTCAAAGTTTGTCCAGCCTGTCCAAGGCTTGTCTGATGTCTTCGCTGGCTGTGTTGTCCATTCATCTTCTATCAACCTTGTGTGTTGTCTTTCTCCTCCAACTGGTTGTACCTTGGTCTGTCTCCAAGGTATGAGTCGTTTGATGTCTGGCCCGTCGTGTGTCTGCTCTGGTATGTAAAACGCTGTTCTAGGCTCAACATGTACTCTCTTCCAGTATGGGCCTTCTCTGTACCAGTAGTATGATGTACTTCTGAAGAATGTGGAAGTCCTTGTCCAGCTGCGCCTTTAGTGGTGTGCGGCGCAGATGTGTCCTGAAATGTTGGTGGTGTTGTTTTCTCCCTCAGCCGTGTGCGCGGTCTGTACTGAATCACTTGTGGTGTCACCTTCTGTGGTGCACTTTTTGGCTGTGTCTTTGTTGCAAGCTGTTGCTGTAGTGCCTCTGGCAATGTTGTGCTTTTTTTGATCCTGAATGTTGTTTCTCCTTTCCACATTTGCGGTTGTGCTCTGTTTGGCACTTCCATTGTTTGATACTTGTCTTCAAACGTGTTCGTTGTACCATCCTTGAGTCTGATGGTTGCTTTCCTGTAGTCCTCCAGTTGTTCTGCTGGGACTGGACACTGTGTTCTCGAAGGTGTGAAGAGTGTCTTTCTGTGTTGCCTGTGCACTCTTACAAGTTCACCTTGTGCATTGAACTGCCAGTAATCTCCTGCATAACCTGTGTCTGCAGGACCTTGTGGTGTCAATGTTGTGGTCGGTGCTATCATGCCGATCTGTCCTTGGTCCGTGTTGTGTATCTGTAGCTTTGTTCCTTTTGGCAATGCTGTGATTTCTGCTTGTAGGAAGAACAGGCCATTTCTGCTCTCCAGTGTGCTGTTAAATCCTTTGATGTGATGTAGCTTTGGATTGTCATCCAATGTAAGTTGGAAACCTTGTTCCACCAGCCTTGTAACTGAAAGAATCGGCTGTTTAACCTCACAAACATAAAATGGTATGACAATTTGTTGTCCGCTGTGGTTTGTCATGCAAACCCATCTGTGCCCATAAAGCTCGATGTGCTGGTTGGTCACTGTTCTGAGTTGTGGTCCTGTTCCATGTTCAAGTTGGTGTAGTGGAAAGTGTGGTGCAAACCATGGTGGGCATACATGTGTAGCCGCACCGCTGTCAATCATAAGACTGACCCACTGGTTGTCTTCTGAGTGTTGTTGCGCTGTGCCAATCATGGCAATTGTTACTTCTTGTAATCCTGAGATGGGTACTCCTAATGGATCCGCCATTTGTGGTGGTTGTGGCAATGCTAGTTGTTGCATGTGTGTCTGATCCTGGTGGTACCAATTGTTGTCATATTGTGAGTGACTGTACCAGTCATCTGTCTGGTCATTGGTGTCGAAGTTGCCAGTATCGCAGTTGTAGATCGCCACTCTGCATTGTTTGGCCATGTGTCCTGGTTGTCCACATCTGTAGCAAACATTTGTTGCTTGCTTTCCTTTGGATCCTTTTCCTCCTTGTTGGTTGCTGTAGTATCCTTTTCCTTTTCCTTTGTTGTTGTTGTTGTATCCTTTTCCTTTGGATTATCCTTGTTGTCCTTTGAAAGGATTTCCTTGTCCAACCGGTTGTTGATTGTACTTACCTTTTCCTCCTTTGTAGTTGTTGTAGCCGAAGTTGTAGCCGTAGCCGCCGTAGCCTTTGCCTTTGTGCTTGCCCTTCTTTCCTTTTCCTTTGTTGTACCATGTTGCTCCTATGTCCATTGGTGCCGGTCCTTGATTGTTGTTGCTGCCTGATGTGATTGACTGTAGTCTGGTGAATGACGCTGTTGCTCTGCAGTACTTGATCACCATCGATCTGATCTGTGCGTATGTTGTGATGTTTCCTGCTTGCAGCTGTAAATGCTGCTGTAGTGGTCCTTTTGTTTCATCGAGTAGCACTGCGATTTTAACTGCATCTGGTAGTAATGTATTGTTGTCTTGTTCGTACCTTGAGAGTTACCCCCAGCCCCCAGCCCCCAGCCCAGCCCCCAGCCCCCCCACCACCCCCACCCTCGCCCCGATGCGCAGGCGCATCTCGAGCGCCAAGGAGGCGCCCAGGGTCCCTCCGGAGCTGGGCGCCTTGGCCCCAAGTCGACCGGCGGCTTTGGTTTTCTTCGTGGGGAGAACGGACGCTTTGGACAAGGGCCAGGTTTGGAAGCTGAGGGAAATTCTTGCTACACCTCTTTGAAGGTTTGGAATCTCTGGAAACCTCGACCCTGTAGCCTTTGGAACATTGCCAAGCTTTTGCCCAGCAACATGTTTAACTGTTCGACAGTTACCTGTTACCTGTTCAGTGTTTAGACTTTAACCCCTGGCGGCTTCAAGTGGCATGTTAAATGAGTGGCCCCTCGACCAGCTGTGAGCTGTCCTCGTGCTATGCCGCTAAATCCAAGTTGCCTCACCGGCGTTGCGCGGCCCGCATGAATCAGCTGCCAAACAGTGTTCTGTTCTGAGCCTCCTAATTTCCTTCAGCCATTTGTTCAGTACGCCACCTTTTTCCCTTTCAATGTTTTTGTTTTGTTTGTTAAACCAACGTTTGCAAGCCCCAAAAGAGGCATTAGGGAACGGACTCGATTCCTGAACCCATTTCTTTGGTGTCACCCTGGGTATCCCTTTTTGCCAATTTTGGTTTGGAACCAACCCAAAATAGAAATGGCCTCCGTTTTGGTCTTGGCCTTGCGGGTAGCCCGCTCTGCGCCAGGCTTCTCCACGGAGCTGCAGGAGCTGTGCGCGTCGATGCTGGTGAAGGACCCCTCGACGCGGCCCAACTTGAGCGAGCTGCTGCAGGAGCACGAGCTGCTGCGCCTGCGCCTGGGAAGCAGATCATAGCGCATGCGTTCTAGGGGACTTCTCCATTCTTTCCAGGGATCCTTCTTTCAGAAAACTATCAGAACCCCACAGCCGTTTTTGTTTTTGTCTTAGAAGGATGGCTGAAAAGAATGGGGAATCAACCCCTAGATGTGTCTGCTGAATTTTTGCAATAAAGTCCCTGAATTCAGCTTCTGGAGTTTTAGAAAAAAATGCAGCTGTGTCAAACTAGTTGAAACTCTGTGGGTGGTTTCCCGTTGGTTTCTTTCTAAAGCAACTCCCAATAAAAGGATTTGGTCTTAAAGATACAAACCCACATCAAGAAAACAGGTTGCAACCCCCGTAATTGCAAGTTGGGGCTCAAGGGAGCTTTCAGCGATGCCAAGGGAAGCCCCTCTAAAGTGAATCAGTAGCCATGGGGATGGAAAGCCTGGAAGGAATTGCTTAGTATAGAGTATGGTTCCTTGTTCATCCTTGTTGTTTGTTTCGGAAATGATTGTTCCCCCCGGCCAATTTGCGTTGCATGGTCAACAGAGGGTCGAACCATGTCGAACCCAGTTCCAACATTCCGACTCCGTAAAACATGTATTTGGGGTGGGGTATGCTCTCTGAAGTACCATTTGTAGTTCTAGCTTCCCTCTTGTGCGGAAGACTAGGACATTGAGAGCGGGTTGCTCCCTTGACTGTTCCTAAAGGCCGACCAAATCACACGGGTACAAGGGCCAACTAGTTCAAAATAGGTTGCACGGTACTTGAAGGCCAAATTTAGTTGTAGTTTCAAACTATCGATCAGTAATGATGTAGCGCCTCATATGTCATAAGCCTTAGAACAAGAATGAAAGGTTCCCTTTGGCCGGCCTCCCTTTAACACGTACCACTTATCGAAATCCCAAGCCCTTGAAATGCGCCATCCCGCGGAACTGGACTCCTGTTCAACCTTTTGAGAGAGGTGATCCGAAAAGAATCAACATGTGTGCCTCTCGCAAAATTTGACCGCCAGACTGGTTGGGGGGGGTGTGGCGCAGCCCTCCGAAAGAAGCATTGTGATCCTTTGATTACTTGCCGGGAACCGCCCTCAGATCGACATGACACGTGGAAGAGAGTCATGGTAAAACAAGACACTTTGTGGTCGGGGGGTGGTAAGTTGAGCCCACCATGAGGCCTTGAAGGCTTCATTTTCGTGGCTGAGCCCCCTGAAAGAGAAGATATTTCGACGGCGGATCGTTGCGAGCCTTGCGCAAAATGGCAACTGTTGCAGCCCGAGGATCGGCTTCGAGACCCAAGGACCTGTACTTTGTAACCATAGTTGTCTGGGAAACACCAAGGCTGCCAACACCAGCGTTTGGGTTGTCGAGTAAAGCACATCACTGGTTGAGGTACAACCGCTGAACCTTACAACCACTCATAAACCACCAAGCCTGATGCTGCTTGTGAAACCAGAATCCAGATTTCAGATGACTGCCCAAATTATATTATGAGGAGCTCACCTGAAAGTCAAGCGAGCTCACTGATGCAGAACCCTTTCTTGACGATTCCTTCCAGTTTAGAATAGTCTGCCCAGATGACAAGTCGGTCATTGGAAGAATTGTCACCTTTCACCACTTCCATTTGGTGAATATGTTTTCCCTGTTGGTTTTAAAGGGAACCTATCACTACTGGATGTCTTTTTATTTGTTCCAAAAGACTTAAGCAAATGGAGGACCAAATCCTTGGGCCGTTGCTTGAGGACGGTGCTGCAGCTGGAAAGGAGCATGGACTGGACAGACTCGCTGGTGGAGAGCCATGGGATGCTTGGCCCTTGCCCTCACAGTCAGCTCAGGGAAGCAAATCATCGAGGTACCCATGAGTGTAAGTGAGGGGGGGTTGGAAGACTATATACTATAATACCAATTTGGCTCTTCCATGATTGTTGGACAAAATGGGTATGTCGCAGGCTGTGAGAATAAAACTCGCAACCTGTTCAGTCCTCCCAACCAGGACAAAGGCTAGCGGCTAGCACCAACTTGACAACATGAACCATGGGGGTCCCCATATCTCGCCTCTCACCACCTTTTGCTTGTGCTGGACACCACCTTCGCAGCTTGAAAGAATGTTGGAGACATGAATAGAAGGGAAATACGCTCTGTCTTTAGAGCTTTCCCCATCATCCCTTAATATAAGAGAAACCCGAAGTAGTTTATTTGTTTTGGAAGCCCTCCATTTGCTATCGGGATATGGCTGTGGCTCAAAATTAAACAGGAGGGGTTACGCAGGTTTTGGTCCATGTTTCCACTTACCAGGGTTCCATTTTGGTATCGGTTTTTTGAGCCAACCCATATGGAGCCCTGCGATTTAGACTGAGGAAGGACTGGGCTGTGCCCTCGGAGGCACAGGAGAAGTTGAGGGAGGTCTTTGCCAAGTACAGCAAGGAGGGGCTCTTGAGCAGGCCTGGTCGAAATTAACTTTGCTTGAAGCATCTAGTTGCTTGTCCCTTTGTTTGGTTGTATGTGTGTTTGTGTTGTTTTTGTTGTTTGCTGTTTGTTTGTTGGTTTGTTTGTTTGCTTGCTTGCTTGCTTGCTTGCTTGCTTGTTTGTTTGCTTGTTTGTTTGTTTGTTTGTTGGTTGATTTTGGGTCATTGCCCGGTTTCCGGATCCACTCATCCTGGACTTCACTGCTCCTATCCTATGTCCTTTACGTGTCCAACTCGGTTGAGTTTGAGCGGTGAGGCGTGAGCTCACGAATCTGCTGCAGCGGCTGCACCCGAAGTGGGCCTCGGGGGTGGCAGCGCTGCTGCTGAAGGCTGCGGACGCCAACGGGGACGAGACCTTGGACTGCGAGGCTGATTGGTGGGTGGGTGGGCTGGTTGGTTGGTGGGTGGTTGGTGGGTGGTTGGTTGATGGGCTGGTTGGCTGGTTGGCTGATTGCTTGGCTGGCTGGTTAGTTGGCTGGTTGCTTGGTTGGTTGGGAAAGCCCAAGCAAGCAGGCCTTTTGACCACATATGCTCAAGGTGTAGTGTCCCGCCAAAGCAACGAAAATGGTGAAGGTCTTTGGTGACTTGACAGCATTTCGCTGGGCGTCAAACAATGCTTGACAGACCGGTGTGACCGCATGCGCTGGCTGTTCTTTACGTGAAAGGAGGAGAGTACACCGGGCGTTCCTTCTCGTAGCCGTGTATCAGCTCCATATCTCCAAACTCCCATGCCAGACAAATGGAGGCCGCGCCCGGCTTTCCTCCGTTCAAAGAGCTGTCGGGGCGAAACTGGAGGTTTGGCTTCAGGGAAAAGCGAGCCCTGGAGATTCCACACTTGCCCACAGCAGATCGACCTTTTGTGGTTTCCTTGTTTTGATCTACTTTTTGTCGAGGTCCCATGAAGTTCTTCATTGATTTCCTGATCAGTGACATTGCAGCCTTTGGTCCATGGCCTTTATGGGAAACCCAAGCCTTTCTTCCCCCCAAGGGACCCCCAGCAATGCCTTTTGCAAGGCCTTAGCACGGCCTTAGTAAGAGCTTAGCGAGACCATGGTAAGGCCGTAGACCCGAATCACGCTTGTTTTGGGGAACAGCCCCCTACATTTTGACCAAGGAGATTCCAGAAGTCTGGAAGTATCCAGGGTTCAAGCCATGACTTCGCCTTTGCAAGGAGTTCTTGAAGTGGCTCTTCGGAGGGGAGAAGGAGTGGGATCCTATCAAGCAGGCGATCGCGCTTCGGGGAAGGTGATGTACATTGGGTCTTTTTCCTCATAGGCGAACTCGGGGAGGACTAACTAATTAAACCTTGAAATAAGGCCATATGTTGGGCATATGTTGGGCATATATGGGCTCAACTCGGCCCCCCAATAGACATGATGTTGGAGACCAGGTCCTGAGTCCTAAGATGGTTCCGGCACCTCTGAGGGTTTGGACATGGGAAACGGCGCGGATTCCGAAGCCAGGTAGCTTTGCTTTGGCGATGTGTGGGAGGAAGAAGCCTCTCACCCGGACGGTCCTGTGAACATAATGAAGTCTCCATATATTGGTCTGGAGAAGGAACCAAGTCCAGGGCTTCCCAGGAAAGGAATCACCAAGATAAAGGGACCCTGCATAAAGAACTCTGCCAGGGAACCTGTCGATTTCCAAGGGTGCTCAAAATTAGCTTGCCAGTAGTCTATGGATCATTTGGGAAGGACACGGGGGATTCATGAAATGTCAGCTTGGTAGAAAGAGGGGTGTCCGTGTTTCGAACCGGCTATCGCTTGAGTCTGAGCGTCTCCAAAACAAACTCATGCCTGTATTTTATATTTGCCAGTGCCTTGATCGCATTGCACAATTTCTTTCTTGATTGAGTCTGCTGGATGCAAGCCTGCTCCTTCACAATGCATGAGAAATTGCGGATCGAGCGCAGCGTTGCAACATGGCGTGTGTTAGCTTGATTAGTGGCAAGGAGGTGATGACAGCGACGCAGTTCTGCGTGTGGTGGGACGAGCTAGGGACACATGAAACCAATGGGTGCTTTGTTTGATGCCCTGCGACGCCACTTGGCGTTACAAAATTTCAGGCAGCTTGCGTTGGTCAGCGGCCTGGGCTATTTAGGGCCTGAGAGTCTGTGAGAGGAGACTGAGTGACTGACGGCAGGTGTACGGCCATACGCCACCGCAACCGGGGATTTGCTGCAAGCGGCCGAAAGTGGCAACGCACTTGTTGTGGTAGAGCTATGGAGAAGCGTCACGATCCCAATGCCGCTGGAAGGATGGCCTGTTGACACCAATGCATGTTGCTTCTGAATGCCGCAATCTGGAATTGGTGCGGTGCCCGCTGGAGGTGGGTGCTGGCAAGGACAAGGCAGACAGCCATGGCAGTACACGGCAGTACACGGCAGAACACCACTGCACGCCGCTTCTGCATTTGGCCATCTGGAAATTGTGCGGTGATTGCTGGAGGTGGGTGCTGACAAGCAAAGGAAAAGCCAGAGAGCCAAAGGAAGTGTATGCGAGCACTATTAAGCCAGTAGCATGTTTGCTGGCAATGTGTGTGTGTGTGTGTGTCTTTTTTGAGGGCAGCCCCTTTGGGCGGTTTCAACGGGAGACCAACAACAACGCTCCTTTTGGGAGTTTGCTCCTTCTGAGATAGTGAGTGATTACTGGCCAGAATGCAAATCGGACGGGGTGGCTACACAGTTTTGCTGCCAGAGTCCATTGGCTGCCCAGATTTCCCATGGAATGGAAGAGCGAGCGCTGGAGTGGAATTTGGGTGCTTTACAAAAGGAAAGGGTCCCCCTTCAGCTCTCAGATGCCAAACGTTTGTGTTGTGGATTGTCTTACAACATGGAGGTTCTAACCAGACTACCCAAAATGGCACTTCCTTTTTTCAGGTCCTTCTACCGTGCCCTTTGACTCTCCCGCGCACAAAAACCAGGGGGCTCTTGAAATGTCCCATGTCCTCATCGAGGAACATGCATGTAATTTTGACTGTGACTCAAATTTGAACTAAATGAGAGCTATCCCTCTCGCAACCCTCCAACACAAATCAGAGATGAGCAACTGCAAAAAACATGGGCGGCCATTTGAGCAACCGAACAGCCACGCCACAACACCCCAACGCACAGCGACGACCCGAACCCACCGAAGACCACCGCAGGCGTTGGTCCAGTCCACGGAGGAACCCGAGCCGCGGGTGGAGAAGCCCGAAAGCTTCACCGAGATGGCCTCAGAGGCCGGTTGGGAGAGGTTTTGTTTTGGTGCTGTCGTGTTTCTTCCTTGTGTGTGTGTGTGTTTTTTGGTGTTTTCTTTTTTGCGAGGGGAGTGGTTGGAGGGCATCAATCTTGATTGATCCTATTCAGAGGCGTGATCGTTGGGAGAGACATGGTTGGGCGCCCGTACCAAGTTTGCTGAGATTGATCCTTGGCATTAGATGTTCATTGGGGTTGTTCAGCGCAAACAAGGCACTAACTTTTCCTACCATCACCGGACAACATGGGGAACCAGATCAGAGCGTAGACCTGTTTTGGGGGTCCATGATTTGGTGGAAGGGTGCCCGCTTTGGATAACTTGGGGGTTGTGTTCAAGGTTTTGCCTTTTAGCCACGGTGAAGAGGGGGGTTGCGTTTGGCTTCCTCCTGCCGCATCTTCCTTCACAGCTCCTAGACAAATTCCATTTTAAGGGCTGCCTTGGATTATGTGTTTTCCAGTCGACAATGTCAGCGGGACATAAGCCATTTAGAGGGCTTCCTTTGATTACAACACCTGCACAGCCCAAACCTGGGTGATTGAAGCAAATGAAAAGATAAACACAAAAAGACAAAGAACCCACCATCTCACACCTCTTCATCCCTTCCCACCTATCCACTTCCAAGCCTATCAATCATCAACAGTGGATAGGGAAGGGAGGAAGTGTGTGTCATCTCTCTATTTCCTGTGTGTTTGCTGGAATGAAGATATGAATCCATCAAACACAGACAGGAGAGAGATGTGGATGAATGCAGCGCTTGGACTGGTCTCTAAGCCGGAAGGTAACTCAAGACATCTTAACTCAGCCCCAGATGCAACCATTATATTGGTGAGGGCTGAGGAGAGAGGTCGTGGGTTCCTGAGTTATCTTCCTTCCGCTGCATCCAAGCATTCTATTTCCCACGGCCACATATTCACTCCTTCCTACGACCTCGCTCATCTCTGTCTCTAGGAGTTAATCTGTTGGGTCACAATGGTAACAGCCAGGATGGGATAATGAAAGACAGGAATTAGACCAGAATGAAGCTGTGGACATGAAGACCAACAGAGAAGCGACCCATTATCCCATTCTTCCTTGTCCTTCCGTCCAATCCAGAATGTAACCAAAATGAACGACTTTAGGATGTGAATGAAGGTGACATGAGGAAGAGGAAGGTAATGGCTGACAAGAAATCCATCCTTCATTCACCCACCTGTCAGCTCTTGGAATCGCATGCCAGGTAAACGAACGAAGAGAGAGGTGGCATGTGGGAGAGAGCGGAGGAAGGTGGGTTAGGGATGGGATTCACTCGCTGTCAGGCCACTCTTTCCTTATCCTTCCCTACGCTTCCTCTCTTTCCGGCTCCTCTGTCTCGCCTGGAATCGACGGAAGGGAGATGAAGGAAGAGGAACAGGAAAGAGTGAGGAAGGAGAATGGGGTGAGTGGTAAAGAGATGTCCCTCACCCATCCATTCCCTTCCTGTCATTCCCATCATCTCTTTTCCTTCGGTCACTTTGTTCACGGGAATTAGAGATGACACGTGACAAAGAGAAAAGAAGGAATGGGCTCTCTCTTCACAATGTGTGCTCACCCGTTGACAAGTTAGGTCGCGAGCGAAGGCAGCGGGGAAATGGGTGAGTGATGAAGAGAGAGAGTGGATCTGTGGTCAAGTCCTTCCAAGATACACGGTGTAACTACAATATGAATCCAGCCACTTTATTCTTGGCGGTTGATGATGAAAGAAGAGACCGCGGGAAGTGGCGGGACATGAGTGAGAGCTAATATGTCCCTTCTTCCCTTTCTCCTCTGTGTCTTATCTTTGTGTGTTCGCTGTTTCCAAGAGATGCAGTGCATTGAAGATTAGACAGATGACAGCTATTTTCAGGATTTAATGGCTTACAATTGTCCGCGAAGGAATGGACGGAGGGATTGACTGAGTGAGGAGATGGTGAGGTTATGAGGACTAACAGCTATTTTCATGATTGAATGGTTTACAATTGTCCACGAAGGAATGGACGGAGGGAATGAGTGAGTGAGGAGATGGTGAGGTCATCAGGACTAACAGATGACAGCTATTTTCAGGATTTAATGGTTTCTTCATAATATTTTTACCTGAGATTTAATGGTTAGACGGTTGAATTTCCAAGGTGAACGGATATGAATGAAGATACTAAAATGATAATAAATCTATAAAATAAATAAACTGTATTAAATTAATGTAATGCTTATAGGTTAGGGGACTGACAACCAGAAGTGCAGCCGCTCTTTTGATTCTTTCCGTGGCTGACAATTATCCCTGGGAGGTACTCTTCCGATTGTCATTTGGATGATAGTGGACAATTTTAGCCGGTGTTGGAGTAACTTTGGGGCTCAAACTTGATTTTGGCTTCCTTCTGGGATCGTTCCAATCTGTCAAACGGACGACCCTCCTGATTCAGATACAATGGCAGCAAGGTGAGCCTGTCGCTTCCAGCTGATCAGCTGAACCGCCGAGTGGCTGCGAGGACCCGCCAAAGGATGTTCCTCAAAAAGATGATCGCTGAGTTTCATATTAATCCACAGGAGATTTGTCAAATAGGATCCTCCGCCCTTTGGATCCTCTTAAGACGTAGGGTCACTTTGAAGCCAGCGTCCATATCGGGCCCATATGTTCAAGACCAATTGAGTGCCGGCAAGTAAATATGATATCCGGCCCTCAAGGGGTGCAAGGGGTATTCGACCACCTGGGAAGTGAGCTTCTAGGGGCCAATGTCAATCAGACTCAGCATTTGGACCGCATTTGAAGTCAGTTTGCAGTTGGTTGGGTGATGTCCAAATGGTCACCACGCGACCAACCTGAGGATGTGCACCTTGGGACGCGCCCCAACCCTTGCATTATTGCTTCAAGCTGGGTCGGGGTACAATTATATTACATAAGGTTTAATGACATTATAGGGTACCGGGGTATATTGGATGTATACACATATATATATATATATGTGCGATTATAAATTATATACATACACAGTAATATCTGGCACAGCCTCAACTCGGCAGGCACGGGTGCGCCTGCTCAAGTCCGAAGGCAAGGAGCTGTCCTTGCAGGAGGCCGAAGCCAAATCCGCATCGAGCCATGCGGTTCTCGCAAGGTTACAATGATCAAAGTCACCCCTAAGTGGTGGGTTAAAGGGGAACCAACCCAATTTTCTGACTTTGAACCCACAGAAACCGTCAACATAATGACCCCAGTATACCCGAGGGTCCCTTTGGCCAGTTGGCCAGTTGTGACACCTAGCCGTATGGCTTCTGTCCTTGGGGAGCCTGGTTGGACATCAACACATTGTAAACGATGTCCACCAAAGGGTCTCGAATTGTAATGCACATCCAGTTGGGAAAGGAACCTCTTTTTGGATGGAGTTTAAGGGAAACCTCTTGGGCTGCTTTAATTTGAGGGGAGGTGAAAGGGGAACTCGTGGCGAGTTCCCCACGTCCAGCCAGCGAATTTCCCCATGTCCAGAAGGGTAGGGGTGCCTACATTCAAGAGAGTCTCAAATAGGCAAAATCAGCAGCGCACTCTTTCGGATCGGCGGTGTCTCCGGTAGGGTGGCTCACTTATTTCTGTTGTCAAAGTTGGGGAACCTTCCCAAGGGTGGGACCCCTTCAGCTTCCCACCACAGAACCGGTCTCAACAGAAACGACAGCCCTTGTCAGGCCGCGGGGATGAAGGAGCTGCACGAGCTGCTGAAGTCTCACAAGGAGCTGCAGGACGTGCTGTGCCCTGGCGAACCATGTTCTCGAGCTCGTACTCGAGGGAGTGTTCAAGCATACCCGTTTCCCCTAGAAAAAGCGAAAGGAGCACATATGCAACACAGTTTTGGGGTTCCACCTATTTTCACAGATAAGCAGCGTTTGAAACCTCCAACGTCAATGGATGCGTACCAGGCCCAGAAGCCTTTCCCGGCTTCCCTTTGCGAGTAAAAGAGCCAGAATGTGTGGGAGGGGAGCCATGATTTTCTGAGTGACGGATGGGTTGTCAAAGCTTACTCCTATAATCCAAGCTCTGACTCTCTTTTGGGAGCCCTAGAGGGATCACTCACTTGGGTCAAAAACGTGACACGTTGAGTTTGTCGTGGACTTTGAGGACAGGACGCGGCGCCCACTGACCCTTGCAGGATGGTCTCAGTTTGCTTCCTTCAGATCGTTGGACCAATTCAAGTGAGCTTCGATGAAGCGCAGGTGATGTATTTGGGAACTAGAGGAAGTCCCAGCTACCCCAAGTTCCCACATTTCAGGTCCAAGTTCCGGATGGGTTTGGGTAGAGGGGTCTTGGGGTATGCTAAACCACCACAAAGGCTGGAAACTTCCCAAGGTGTTCTAAAACAACCACGTGGTTCAGCTGGTGTCCTTTTTCACGGCTAAGAGGAATCTCAATCCCCGGGGTGAAAAATGATGATTGCCACACCCACGGGGAGGTTAGACAAGAAGAGATGCCAGGAACCCTGCAGCCCCAAGCAACCCAGCGATCAACCCGTTAGTGCAGATGTTTCCTGCAATCATTTTGCCCGCTTTCAGTGGAACAGGAGTCAAATCCTGGAGTGACAACTTTGGTGACGAGCGGGGCCTTAGGGGAGGTGTTCATTGGCCCAATGATTGATCCCTGCCTTCTGTGAAAGGCTTAGAGCGTCCGAAGTTGGGCATGCTATTCTTGCACGTGAGCCCTTCGCCGGGTTTGCAGCGAGTCCCAATCTGTTGTCCACCCATGTTTATGGATTTCGCTTGAAAAACCAAGCAGAGTCACCATTGGTCAATGGCGGATTGTGGCAAAATAGCGAACCTACCCAAATGGGTGGTGTCTCTTTGGTTTCCCTTTTTTGAACGACCCCCACAAAGAGGGGGGAACCCTGAACCAAACAGATCTCAGGTATTTCCAAGGGTGCCCTGTTTGGAGCTGCTGAGGAAACAACAGAGGTACTCCAAGATTACCATGATGGAGCTTCACCAAAATCCAATGTCAGGGAGCACAATCAAGACAACTGCGGCCCCTAGGTTCGGTCAAATACCAAGTTTCCCTTTCGAGGAGCCGCGCAACTTCACCGCATATGGCATTGGCTTCTAAGGAAGCGCTTCCCCGTGGATCCGGTCTCCTCAGCCATGTCGATACTAGACTTCTCCTCGTGGTTCCCTGGCGAAGGGCCTGGAGGGGGGAATGGGTTTGTTTGCTTTTTGTCAGGCTGTCTGTCTTCCTTTCTTCCTGCCTGTTTGCTCGTCTGGTTGTTTGCTTGGTATTTTGTCGGTCTGCCTGTCTGTCTGGCTGCTTGTTTGCTTGCTTGCTTGTGTTTGTATTGGCCCTGTGTTTGGGTTCGTCTGAAAATTAGGCTTCTTTTTGAACACGAAGGGGAAAAGGCTGGGTTAAAGGCCAGACATAGCAATGGTATGTCTCAAACGCGGGGCAGCCCAAAGTTCCTTTTGGCTTCATGTTGTGTAGAAGAAAAGTACCTTGAAATTGTGGGGTGGGGTTGGTTGGGGTGGTTTGGGGTGGGAAGGACAGTGCGGGGTGGGGGCGGGTGGGTGGGTGGGTGGGTGAAGTAGGTCTGTGGAGTAGTGGGTGGAGTAGGTGGGTGGGTGGGGTAGGTTTGTCTCTTTCTGTGTTTCTGGTCTTTGTTTATTTCTTGATTTATTTTGTTTGTTCTTTATTCTTGACGAGTTCTGTGTTTCCTTCTTCATGATTTGTGTTTTGCATGTGTTTTAAATGTATTTATTTCTTTCTGTATGTCCTTTTTGTTAAACAAAAACTGTGTTGTGTCGGTCTTTAATGTGTTTCTTTGTTTGTTTATGTCTTAATGTTATTCGGTGTTTCTTTCTTTATGTATTTACTTATTTCTTCATGTGTTTGTGTCCTTTATTTATTGCTTCCTTTTTTATTGATTTAATTAATTTGTTTTGTCTTTCTTGTTTTTTTTTTTTTTTTTTTTTTTTTTTTTTTTAAATGTTTATTGATTATTGTTATTTTCTTTCTTTCTGTCTTTCTTTCTGTCTTTCTTGTTTTGCCTAAGTTGTTTGTGTGTTTCCTTATTGATTCATCCCTTCATTTATTATGTATTGTGTGTGCTTCTTTCATCATTTCATAAGTTTGATGGTTGTCTTTTGTGTATTTCATTATTTCTTGCTGTTGCTGTTTGTTATTTTTATTCTCGCTCTCTCGCTCTCTCGCTCTCGCTCTCTCTCATTTTCCCTATCTATACTTGTTTTTATTTTTCTTCCTGCAGGTTCCTTGTTTAGTTGCTTGGCACTGTCGTTTCTTTCTCCAAGAAGCTCGGCTTGTTTTGCACTCCAAAATCATTCGGGCAAGCGCGCAAACAGGCAACCCTGTGTGCCAGCCAGTTGGTTCCATCGCCTGCCGACAGCATTGCAGGGGAGCCAGTCCACGCCGCACTTGGCTCTTTCTTTCGGAGTCATTGCTTCCCCACATTCCTGGCCAGAGCGTTTGTTAGCTTGTTTAACGACTGCGCGTGCCATACATGTGCAACTGTTCGCCACCCAGCAGGACCAAGCAGCCAGCCTGCGAACCACAACCAACCAACCAACCGAAACAAACAAACAAACAAACAAACAAACAATCAAAGAATCAAACAAAAACAATCAAACAAGCAAGCAAGCAAACAAACAAACAAACAAGCACAAACCACACACATGACAAGCATAGGCACACATAAAACAGGCAGAGCAAGCTGAACAGGCACGGTGTTGCTTGCCCTGCTTCGATGTTCAGCCAACTTTGTAAGTAGGTTATAGCCTTATAGCCATGGTTTTGAGCTGGGTCTGGGGCTAGTGCCCTCCTGACTCCGGTTAGAACCTACTGACTCGAACACCCAAGAATCCGTTTCGTTCCAGGTCAGTCGCCCGCTTGAAGGACTTCATCCACGCGGAGGGCGGCTCTGCGGCCGGCGCCACTGAAAAGCGGCTTTGGCTTTGACTGGGCTCGCTATGTGGGTCTTTGTTTCCAAGGATGTTCTGTTTGCGGTTCGAAGGAGAAACCAAAGGCAAATCAAAATGTTGGGGGCCCACCATGAAGGAGATAACAGGGCACCAAGAACAAAGACATGTTTGCCAGTGTTCAATGGGTTCGCGTGAATCAATAAATGAAAAGGTGGGGAGGGGGTTCCCCTTTGGCACGTTTGCATCACTCACAAGGATTCACAGAAGGATGATCTGCAAATGACCTGAAACTGGTGAACAAATGCAACTGTTGCAAATGTTGCGGCCACCGGAAAGGAGACCCAAAGCAACACACTGAATACCAAAGCAACTCCAACCAAAACGGCAAACGCAAGATGCAACAAAAGACACTCCAACCAAGCTGCAGCCAAGGTGCCAAACAAAGTGTAAACAAGCTCCAAGTTGAACAGGTACAACACAAAAAGCAGCTCATGCACAAGGGAACACACGGTTCAATGCATTGAACCAGACTGGGACCTGCGCAGAGCAGTCCTCCAAAGCTGCAAATCATCCAGCCAAGCTTCAGCGAACTCGTCAACTCTCAAAGCTCCGGAAGAAAATCAATTAGGACCGCCGAACAAAGTTCACCCGAAACGCAGACCCCAAAACAGGACCCTCCCAATTTGCTTTAGACAAAGAACCGTTTGACAGCCTCAAAATTTTGCTGGGGACTACAATTTCCTATTTGCCCTGAACCTGACAATTTGCATGGTTTCGTGAGAGACTTCAACCTTGCGATTTGTGTGTCCCAAGGCAGGAACTGGTGGACCTTTGCAGCCAGCTCTTCCAAGCAACTTTGGAGGACGAACATGTTGGAAAGATCCCGGGAATGTCCGGCAGAGTCTGGGGGCGGAAGTTTCAATCATAGAAGAACCATGGTTTGGAGCACACGTCGTTCCCTTTTTCCTCTCTCTCGCTCTCTCTTTCTCTCTTTGTTCCCTCGCTCTTTCTCTCTGTTCCTGTCTCGTTTTCCTCCTGTTTCTCTTCCTCGTTGTCTTACTCTTTCCCTTTTAAGTTTGTTTATTGTCTCTTTCTCTTTCTTGTTCTGTCTGTCTCTCTCTCTCTCTTTCTCTCTGCCCCCTCCCTCTTCCTTTTCCTCATTCTCTTTTTCCTCTTTATCTGTCTCTTTCCTCTTTTTCTGTCTCTTTCTTTCTCTCTTTCGTCTTTGGTCTTTCGTCCTTCTCTTTCTCTGCTATGTTTGTTTGCTTCTCTCTCTCTCTCTCTCTCTCTCTCCAGCCCACGACCCACGAAGGTGAAACACTCAGAAACCCACCAGTCTTTTAGGGTCGACCCACTGAAAGTCCGCAAAGGCTTTCACCTTTTGACGGTTCTGGAAGCTGCAAAAAAAGCAAGCCCAAAGTGCACGAGGGTTCCGACCGAAGGCTGCGAAGCAGTGCACACTGCCGTGCCAATTGGCCCGTCTCCAAGCCCGCTCCGCACTCGCTCCGAGCCCGCCTCCGTCAGTTGTTGCGAACGAGGTAGTTTGCGCACTTGCGGAAGAGCCGAACTCATGCACAGGGCCACGCTTTCAGCCCGCTTCTACAGCTTTTTGCAGGTTTGTCACTTGCATTTGCATGTAGTCTTAAAGATCACACGCAGGCGCATGCATCTTAGAGAGAGCGAGAGAGACATAGCTCAATTAGTTCCAGTACTACGGAAGTTTTGGTTAGAATGTGGCAAGACTCAATATTCCAAGTACAGCCCGGCATCAACTTGTCTGTTGCTCCAGGTCTGGTGAAAGTATACAGTCCCCCCGCCGTCCCGAAAAGAAAACAAACACAAGAAAGAGACACGTGCATGGGTTCCCCTGGTACCATCCAGGAAACGCTGCCGGACTTGACTAACCTTTTGCTCTTTGGGTTTTCCTTCAGTTTCACCGTAATTTTGTCAACCCACAAACAGGCAGCGACCGCAAAGCTCGACACTGGGTTTTCCTTATACCATCTTTCCTATTTCAGAAGTCTAAGCCTCACCACCGGAGGACGAGGCTCCAGACGGTGACGCATCCACAGAGGCGGAGGCCAAAGGGTCGCCGGAGGAGCGGGAGCAGGCGATGTGCATCGATGCGCGGCTTCGGTGCATCCGGCTGCTGCAGGATCAGGCCCGGTTTTGACTGGAATCCTAGTTAGTTTCTCAGAGAATTCAGGAGGCCCCTGCCTGGCAACGGTTTCCTTTTGGTTTCCCTTTGAAGCCAGCCACAACTTTTGGGCTCCCCAAGACTCAAACACATTTCTCATGTTCGGGCCAAAAACCGGTGTAACGAGGACCCTGGCGCCCTTCAGAGGGAAACCAACAGGCTGTTTAACGACGGGTGTGTAAACATGTTCAAACAAAGGCTCGGCCCCAGGCCAGTTTGTTTCAAGCCCCTGTGTTTCGCAGGTCCACCCAGTGTTTTCTTTTTTTGCTTGTTGGGCGGGTTTATTTAAGAGTTGATGAGTCGTATATGTGTCCACCCGCTTGTATGAGCCAGATCGCAGAACCGTACATGGTTTTCACAACATGCCTTTTGTTTCATCATATCAAAGTCCTCTTGGTGTTGTCATAACAGCTAGGCCATCAGCATCCTGAGCACCTCCCCGTGCATGTTGGTTTTGTTCAACCACAGCAGACCCAGGCCTCGGCCAGTCGCAAGCCGCACCCCCCTTCTCCCCACCCTCGGCCAAGAAAGCTACCAACCCCAAAGCACGTTCACGCACCAACAAAATGGATGTTGGCGCACCTTGCATTTCCTGGGCTTTGGCATTGGCGAACATCCCAAAAGGTCCCAGATTTCGCCAACCGTTATGGGGTATCAACCAAATGGGAAAATAATTCCCCCCCTTCCTTGGATGGTGACTAGAAGGAAAACCAGAAGGACGCCAGAAGACTTCCCATGTTGGGGACAGTTTCCTTTGGTGGCGGTGTTGGCTAACATGGGGGCAACCATATTCTTGGCTACCACTGAAAGGCCATGCTCGGTGTCCTTTAGAAACAGCCATTTGGCTCTCCCGAAGCACCAGAATCAAAGGCTCTTGAAGGCCTTACGAAAGGGAGTTGGTCGCATCGATGATGAGCTTGCTTTGCATAGACAAAAGAATGGACCCCGCCCCAGAGAGGTTCTCCGAACCCGTAAATCAGCATCCCTTTCAAGAAGCTTCCTGCCGAACCTTTCATCGGGGAGCCTTTGGTTTCCCTCCAGTTCGCAAAAGGCTGGACCCAGTCATTTTGAGTTGCTTGCAAGTACAGCAACCTCAGAACATGGTAAGATGGTTCTTCCCATCGTTGCCTTGGAATTGTACACGGCCGGACTCAGCTGACCTGGTTTCCCTTTTCGGATCGCCTTAGCTTTATTCATTGTTCAGATCCAACCAACAAAGAGTTGGGGTGCATGGCCAGTCAAAAAGGATACTTCAGGCAAGGGCGTCCTTTCCCTTCAACCAGCAAACACGATGACAACCAACCACATCCACAACAGCCAGGGAGAACCCCAGGACCCCATTGCCACCCCTCTTAAACATGAGTTGTAGATCCTGCAATTGTCACGGATTCCACCGGGTGCTAAATAGACGATCATCATGTGGTAATTTTCCCAAATGCCAAACGGGGAAACTAGACAGTGTCGAGTCTTATTTTGGCCAGGCGCCCTACCAGGCCCCCAATATTTCGCCCCCTGCCGTCGCGTGGAGCGAGGGGGACCCGGACCCGGTGGAGCTCGCGGTGGCGGTGCGCCAGGCGCGGAAGCTGCTGAAGGAGGAGGGAGCGCAGCTCCGCGAGCCCGTTTGGGGCTCGAAAAATTGGTTGGGGGGTTTGAGGGGTTTTGGGGGTTGATGGGCTCGAGAAGGTTGGGGGTTCGCGGAAGTTGGGGGGGATTTGAGGGGTTTTGGGCATGCTTGCTAGCGCTATGGGTGATTTTGTGCTGTGGTTGCTGGGTGTTTGTTCAAACGTGCAGAATTCTTTTGGGACGGATTTCATTTCTATTTTGTGCGCCTTGCATCAGGGGTCCCAAAAGCAGAGCTGTCCTTTTCACGTGTGGCAAGCTTGGGTGTGGGACCCAAAGCAAAGAAGAAACCCAGGGTTTTGTGTGGACTGACGTCAGCCAAAACGCTATAACTTGAATTAGTCGTCCAAGCTACGTCTGTAACAAGACAACTAAAGCTAGTGCATTGCTCGGGCCGGGCAGATATTCGGGGCCCAGAAGCCGAAGCCCAGTTCTCTGTCGCCAAATCTTTCAAAGAGTTAGAGAACATCCACTCCAAAAAATGCTCAAGGCATCCACTCCGTCCCGAGCACTCGAGATTTATGCACACTTGTCTGCACGTATTTGGGATCATTGATGGAGTGCATGATACGGGACCTCCGGACCTTTGTGGCCATTGATGTCTCAGTGTGTGTTGTTTTCTCTTTGGACTAGTACCGCTGTGGGTATCATGTGGCCTCGTAAAGCACCAAGGGTGCAATTTCATTTGCATTTGGGTAGCAAATGGTCAGCATTCCATTTGGGGCCATTTGCTACACAAACTATTGGTTTGCAATGACCGTGTTCACGACCCATTGGGATGAACAAATCATCCTCGTTTCCGCGAGGCAAGGGTACTCTTTGGTAGCCGAATTTGTTTTTTTTCTTCTTCTCCAATTTACAACAAAACAAATAGTTTGACTTGATCAGTTGGCTCCCGTCAGGACTCCAGTTGGTGAACATACTGTGTCACCTTGTTCCCGGTCTTCCAGCTCAACACTGATCTTGCCATTTGGCGACCAAGTGCACAGCGGAATATCCCTCAAGCGAATGAACGTTTGTCAAACGAGCTCGGGATCCCTTTGTTAGTATCAATGGTTTGTTGTCATGTTGGATTCAATCTACAGGTTCCAAATCATTGAAAGCCGTACCCGACACAGGAGCCCTGCGAAACGGCCATTGTGAGCCACTCCCAGCGTCTGGGCATGCGTGCGGAGGACGCATTGGGGGGGGGGGGGGGTTGGGTGGGATGGGAGAGGGGAAGGCAACTCGCAAACATGTTCGGTGTGTTTGTTGCGGTTGTTTTGCTTTTCCAGGGGAACCTCCGTTTTGGTTACAGTTTTGCAGGGAAAACCAAAGGACACCATCCGTTTGAGGGGTTTACAACATGTAAGATACTCGTGTTTGTTTTTCAACGCAGATAAATATCATTGATTTTGAAGTGAACCACGCAGAAGTAGATCGCTTGCCCAAGGCAACAGGGAGGTGAGGATCCTGCAAGCTCAGATTCTCGGGTCTGGGGCCGCAGTTGTACAGCTTGCTTCAAAGACGAAGCACCAAAAGAAGAAGCAGAAGCACCAAACGAAGCAGAAGACTCAAAGACCCCACCCGCCCTTGAGCCTCGGAATCCTCGCAGCTTGTCAGAGCTCCAAGAGGTGTTTCTGGAGTGATTCAGCGAGGTTTGTTCCCTCATACAGCTAAAGTAAATGTGGTTTGGTATCATTCAAAGCACGGGCTTTTGCCGTAAGGAAATTATGTCGTCTTGCAGCGGGGGTCGGTTCACCACACCAGTTTTTTTTGTTTTTTTCTGCGACGGGCAACCACGTTCCGATGGCCTGAAGACACCCAAGCAAGGCGCCCCAAGTGGGCGGCAAACAGGATTAGAATGTCCTATGGACATGGGGGGCTCACAAAATGCTCTCTCAAAACAACAGGGGGCTGACTCAATTTCCCTTGCGTTTTTGAAAACATGAAATTTTGAGCGTTCAGCTCCCGGACGTGAACCGTGGAGGGTGTTGACTTGCTTGCTACTCTGGTTGTTGCGCAGTTGTTTTGACTGCTCTGTGGATCCCTGAAGTGAAACGAGGGAACAAGTGAACTCCACGGTTCTGGCGACGCCGATTTTCGGGAATAGGAGCGAAAAGCCAAGTAGGTCCTTGATCCCATGGATTTATAGTAACGACTGCAGACACTTGGATTTGGCAGTTGCTTGGATTGGTATACTGGGTTCTGGCCCAATTTGGTCCGTCTTAATGGTTGGAAGACCTCACCGGGTAGACAGGAGTTCCTATGTTGATGTGCACCAAAGGTTCCCCAAGCCTTATCTTGTATTGTTTTGCTCAGCCCAAAAGTCTTAACATGCTCCGCAGTGCGTTTGAATCATTTGCCAAGGGTCCACGGTCTTGCTGGACATGCTGATGTGTGTCCTCATGTTTTGGATACCACACACAGACATGCCTGGGACATGCTTTGTCCAACCACGTTGAGGCAGGCAAACGTGAAGCCTCCTGCTTGCCTGCCTCTGAAGCCACAGGAAGGGACCCACCTCAGTACTTCCCTGACTAATGTCATGCAGGCTTACTTTTGAATTTCAAGGTGCATTGCCAAGCTTTCCGAGTCTTGATACGGCGACGTTGCAAGTTGGTCTTTGGAAATCTTCACATTGGGGATCCTTGTATGTTTTCTTTGCCCAAATAAGAGTGGATTGCGGGATTGGTGTCGGGGATACCAAATGGGCTCATTTGTGTTTTAACATGCCCTCTGTCGTTTGAGCTGAGTTTCTCTTGGGTGATTGCCAAAGGGGACCCAAAATCCCCCAACCCCCCCCCCCCCCCAAATCCCCCCAAAACCCCCCCCCAAAAAAAAAACAGCCCCTCCCCCCCCCCCCAAACCCCCCACAAATCTTGCCATACCAGCCCAAACAAGAGCATAAGGCCCCCCACTAGGACCGGTGCTCCCAAGCCACCACGGCCGCAGAGATGGAGCAGGCAGTGGACCTCATGCGGGCCGTGAAGGAGCGAGCTGTTTGCTCCTCTCTTGGCTCCTTTGGAGATGTCAGGAGTCCAGATGACATTTCCTCTTTGGTGGTTTCAATCACCTTTGTTTGGGGCCAGATTGAAGTGAGTTTGCTTTTGGGGCGATTGAAGGGGAAGTATAGGGAACCAGCTGTACCCCTGAGGATCCCGGGCCACCAGATATCCCCTTTGCCGGAAGCAACCTGAGGATCCTGAGGCAAACAATGCATGTATAAAGAATTTGGAGGAACCCAAACAAAGTACCTGCGCTGCTTCCCAAGGATTAGAAGACAGTGAAAGCTCTAGCCGCTACTCCAAATACCGAGTGTCAACCCCTGACGAAATCAGGTATTTACCATGGAAAGCCAAGTTTATCAAAATGTACCCGCAGCAAGTGGGTGTCGTGAGTACGGGGTAGCTGTCGGCTTGTGGGTGTGAACATTCAGGGTTCAACAGGGTTGAGAAAGATGTGTAAATCAACCACAAGCACCACCAAAGGGAAACCCAAAGGAGAGTGCTTGAACTATTGGAGTTTGGATATGCAATGGGTTGACCCAACCCTGTCTCAGCTGCCCGGTTCATGGACGTTGTCCACCCCTTAAGGTGGATCCCATGTTTTATCAGTTGGTGATTGAACATGTTCTACCAAGGTTCCCCACTAAAAACTATTCTTTGTTGCCTCAGAAAGTCAAGAGACCAATTGATTCTGGGTTCAAATTGGCAATTGGCCGAGGTTGAGGAGATGTTCAACCGGGTTCCCCGCACTTCACCTCCCTGTACCCACCAGCACTGCTTGTCTCTATACAAATGGGTTTCGCTTCGGAGGACAGCGAGCCGCCGGGGGCACCTTCCTGCGTGACCTTGGAAGCCCTGCAGCGTGCCTCTGCACGGCTGAGGGGTGCCACGAAGGCGAGCAACGGGGAGGAGGCCATGGGGGCCAACCCATTTCTTCACTGTTCTTGGCAAGTTGTTCGGTGTTTTGGTTTGTTGGCTCTGTTCATTTTTTGTGTGGGGGGGCTGCTAAAAACAAAGCTTTTTGTTACAATACCAAGGGTTGTGAACATGTGTATCAAACAAACAACGAAACGAGCAACTAATGTGTTTGGTCTGGGGTTTTGATCCGGGTTGTGGTTTTGTCGAGGATCAGTACCATTTTAACCTTGATTGAGAAGGATTTTGGGGGGTCCCCCCTACTTTGACACATGCCAATTGTGCAGCGCCAAACCCTGAAATCCAAATACTATATTGTCCAATGCCCTTAAAAGAAACAGGTTGCAAAATCAAAATGGAGCTCTTGGGTGTAGGAAGGCAACCCCCCGTGGAATTTTTAGAAATCCTCTCCGGGAGTCGCTCTATGTTCGGCGGGGTTCTTGCGAGTCTTTTGGTGGCTCCACCCGTTGCCCGAATTGCTCGCTCCCGGCGAGGAGCTCTTGGGTGTGAGGTCCCAGTGTGGGCCCTTCGTGAAGACCTGCTCCTTGTGCCACGGCGAAATTCTGCCGGTCGCTTCGAGTCGTATGCGAAAAGAGCCACAGGGTTTTTGGGCGCGAGTTTTGACACCGGATGTTCATAAAGCCATTTGATACCGAACCCTTTCACCCTTGAAGGAAGTGGGTATTGGATTGCTTTGGCCTCCAAAAGATGAACATACCTAGCCCTGCTCAGAATTTCCATGGAGCGAAAATGGCGGCTTGTTGCGGTTGCAGCCTCAGTGGTGACCCAAGACTTGGGGAGTACAAGAAGCCAAGGAGAGAAAGTCGTTGCCGAACTCACTCACGGCATGAGTTCGCCGGGGAGCAAGCCCCGAGTCACGGAATCCTTTTGGGCCAGGAGAGCAGTTGGCAGCAATGAGCTGGCCATGTTTGCCAAGCGTGCCGTTCACCTTGTGGGTAAACCCACCGACCAAACAGCTTCGGGGAGCAGGATTGGTATCCTGTGAAATTACCCCTGAAATAGAAACCACATTTGTTGGTTTCACTGCAGGAAACTGAAAGGGGTGATTGAAGAGGCGAGATTTCCCAGGAACAAGACAGAAGAAGAGAGACTTTATGTTTGTACAAGTTCCATTGTTTCATATTGTTTCTCTTGGTTGATCAACTGGAATTTCCCGTATAGCGAGAGGCAGCCTCCTGGTTTCCCAACTTTGCGGCTGTGAGCTCTGAGGCCACAGAGCACGACGCTGGCGGAGCTCAAGGCAAAGCTGGCGCTGCTGTGGACGCGGCCGGTGGAGAACCTTCGCTTCTTCGCCAAGGCGCCCGGGCGAGGGGGGCTGCCTTGGGGCGGTTCCCGGTAGGTCTCACGCTCGGAGCTCCTGGACGCTGCACTTTTTGAGAAGAACGTTGAAGTGGCAAATGGACTCATGGACAGCTGCGAACTTTTGCGCCAATCCGCTCAGGAAGTGAGACGATGGGAGGGGTCTTGAAGCCCGGCAATTGGATTTGAAATATGACCCCCAGCAAGACAAAGATATCAAATATGGCTTATTTGACAAAGGGTACCCTCGACTAACTACACAAACTGAGTCCAGGCCACGTTGAAAAAAATGGAGGTAGTTCCCTGGGTCTGAACCTCACTTCTCTTTCTGGACTGAGCTTTTCGGAAAACAAGTTCAGTGGTGCGCAAACCTCTATACGTAACGTAACGTTGAGATGTCTGGACTCTGGACAGAAAGGGTGGGACACGAGGGGGGGATTGGATAAGGGATTGCAGCTGCTTTGGATTATCAAGATATCTATGACTGAGATGCCTCAGAGACATGGCATTTTGGAATGCAACCCAACGGAGATTCTCCCACGAAGATGTCTGAACCAGCCATAGCCATTTTGCCAGTCACAGGCCGCGTGTTGCCTCACCCTAGTGAGTTGCACTGCTGAGGATGCCTTGCTGATGAAGAAGGAAACCCATGTTCCCTGAGGATCCATTTACGGGATCATTTCGGGGCCAAGGTACTCAACAATGGTTCCTTTGGGCACGCGCACAGAAATTGTCTTTGTTCTTGTCATAAGTGATGAATGACCAGTGACCCACATTTGCAAGGATTTTGATAGTTCGAAGTGCTGACTTCGGATCTGGGGGGACCATAAGAGGAATCCGTCAAGTGGAGCTACTCTGCAGGACGGTGCCCCCTTGGAGTCTGAGGACCAGTGGCAGGAGTGCCGCGGGTCGCGGGCAGGGAGGCAATTCAGGGGATCCGCCCGTAACATATCCTTCTGATCAGTGGGCTCTCCAATCAAAATGACAATGCAGGGGCAAAGGGGGCCCGCGCGAGCGACGTGAAGCCGAGAAGCCGAGAAACCAGCGAGAAGCCGAGAAGCCGAGAAGCCAAGAAGCCAAGAAGCCGAGAAGCCGAGAAGCCAGCGACATGCCGAGAAGCCGAGAAGCCGAGAAGCTAGCGACAAGCCGAGAAGCTGAGAAGCTGAGAAGCCGAGAAGCCGAGAAGCCAGCGACAAGCCGAGAAGCCGAGAAGCCGAGAAGCTCAGAAGCCAAAGAGCGGAGCGATCCTGCGTGGCCCAGCAAAACGATTCGAGCTAAACCGGAAACACGATTTGAAACGAAAAGGCGGCTGAAACGACTGGCGTCAGCGATAAGAATGCGATCCGAAGCGAAGAAGTGAGACTGTTTGAGTCGGGAGGGATGGTCGGACACCGACCGGGCTGACTCCAAACGAAATGGCGACGACCTGACGAAAAGGAGCAACAGCTCGAAACGACGAGGAAGCACTGTAAGAGGGGAGGCGGTGATAGGCAAACTTAGAGTAAATGTGGAGTGAGGATCTCTCCGGTGGAGTTGAGTCCACAGGTGTCGGAACCTGCCTGGACTTGGAATGCTGCCGGGGCAGGTGTTGGAAATCGTTTCTGGTTGGTTTAGGCATGGTTTTGGGTCGGTTTAGGGTTGGTTTAGGGTCGGTTTAGGGATGGTTTAGGGTTGGTTTAGGGTTGGTTTAGGGTTGGTTTAGGGTTGGTTTAGAGTTGGTTTTGGGTTGGTTTAGGGTTGGTTTGAGGCTTGGTTCAGAGTCGGTTTAGGGTTGGTTTAGGGTTGGTTTAGGGTTGGTTTAGGGTCGGTTTAGGGTTGGCTTGGGGTTGGCTTAGGGTTGGTTTGAGGGTTGGTTTACGGTTGGTTCAGGGTTGGTTTTGGGTGTCGGCATGGTTTTAGGGGAGGTTTAGGGTAGGGTTGGTTTAGGGTCGGTTTAGGGTTTGTTTTGGGTTGGTTTAGGGTTGGTTTAGGGTCGGTTTAGGGTTTGTTTGAAGTCGGTTTGGGGTCGGTTTAGGGTTGGTTTAGGGTCGGTTTAGGGTTGGTTTAGGGTCGGTTTAGGGTCGGTTTAGAGTTGGTTTAGGGTTGGTTTAGGGTCGGTTTAGGGTTGGTTTAGGGTTGGTTTTGGGTTGGTTTAGGGTTGGTTTGAGGCTTGGTTCAGAGTCGGTTTAGGGTTGGTTTAGGGTCGGTTTAGGGTTGGCTTGGGGTTGGCTTAGGGTTGGTTTGAGGGTTGGTTTAGGGTTGGTTTAGGGTTGGTTTTGGGTGTCGGCATGGTTTTAGGGGAGGTTTAGGGTAGGGTTGTTCGTTTTTGGGTTGGTTTAGGGTTGGTTTAGGGTCGGCTTACTGGCAGACCGAGCCAAGGGGACTGGTCGAGCCGTGCGGAACACGCTCGAGGCGGTGGCGCTTTTTTTTTGGCACTTGCCAACTTGCTGACTGACTGCGCCACAGGCGCTTGACAAAAGCATCCGATGTCTGTCGGGAAACTGGACATTCAAGTGAGCCATGATCGAGACCTGGGCCAGTCCCAGCCATAGACAGGTGTGGTTGTGCGCTCGTTTGTATTCGCTCAAACATAACTCTTACTACTGACCGTTTCCTTTTAGGGCTTCCTGCATGGGGGGGCTACTGCTCTCAACATTGGCGGTCTGATTTTCGCGGGCGCTTGCTTTCGAGCGTTCAAGCCAGCGCGCTCTGTGCCATGTCCTGCGTCTATGAGAACGCGTGGAAGCCTGAGGCCAGAGCATACTTTTTGCGCAAGAGATGCAGTTCTGTTCAACCTGGCAGGGTCCTGTGGACGCTCAGCAGGCCTGTGCAATTTGTGCCTATTGTTTTTGTTTGGCTGCTGCTGCTGCTGCTGTTGCTGCCGCTGCTGTTCCTGTGGCTGTTGCTGCTGCTGCTGCTGTTCCTGTGGCTGTTGCAGGCCTCATCTGACGGCGAGCCGGAACAAGGGCAAGTTCAGGCCAGCTGGGCGATTGGTTGGGACAGCTTGTTTTGGAATATTTTGGCGGCCCTGGAACAGGAGCGCCAGCATGCAGAAGCAGAGCGGAAGGCAGCACCGAGATGGCAACATTTGACCCGAGAGAACCGTGGTGACAATTCCCACGCTCGAGGGAATTCTGGTAAGGTGTGATGTTTGTCAGATCCTCGCGCGTTGCATGCGCACACACGCACACACACACACACACGGACACAAGGACACAGCGTACGCTTACACGCGCACACACACACACACCCACCCACCCACCCCACCCCACCCACCCACGCACGCACGCACGCACGCACGCACGCACGCACGCACGCACGCACGCACGCACGCACGCATGCACGCGTGGGAAGCACACGTGGTATCTTTGCTGATGGTAAATATAACATCTATCCCTGTCTGCTTGCTGACTCAGACCGCCAGGCTTTGGCAGCGATATGTCATGCGCTTGGGATCATCGGCTGAACATGACGCAGTTGACGGACGCGTGCAAGCACGCACTCAGGGAAATAAACGCTAGCTGATGATATATATATATATATTTACACATTAAGTCTGTCTTTGTGTGACAATGATAGAGGCCAAGAATCAAAGGGACTTTGAACAAAGCCCTGGAAACTTGGAGAGCGTTGAGTAAAGCCATTGAAACACAGGAGATGCAGAAGAGGCCACATGCCAACATTTTGCGCTGAGTGTCATGCTAATTTGATACGAGGCCCTGAAAAGAGAGCACGATCTCGAGTGCAAGCTGGCTGCGGAGCGTGAGGCAAGAAGCAAAGGGACTTTCAGAAAAGCCCTTGAAACTTGGAGAGCGTTGAGTGAAGCCGTTGAAACACAGGAGATGCAGAGGGCGGAGCAGCTTCGCCAAGAAGAGGCCACATGCCAACATTTTGCGCTGAGTGTCATGCTAATTTGATACGAGGCCCTGAAAAGAGAGCACGATCTCGAGCGCAAGCTGGCTGCGGAACCTGAGGCCTGGGGCCCATACTCCCAAACCTCAAAACCTCCTTCAAACAACCTCCAGCAATGTGCCATCGACAGGCCTTTGAACGACAGCAAGAAGAGTTTCAGCGAGCAGCGGAGCGCGAGGCCGAAGCAAAGCGCCAAGCAGAGCGCGAGGCTGGCATAGTCTGTCTTTGTCTGACAATGGTAGAGGCCCAGAATCAGAGGGACTTTCAGAAAAGCCCTTAAAACTTGGAGAGCGTTGAGTGAAGCCGTTGAAGCAGAGGAGATGCAGAGGGCGGAGCAGCTTCGCCGAGAAGAGGCCACATGCCAACATTTTGCGCTGAGTGGCGTGCTATTTTGATACCAGGCCCTGGAGAGACAGCTTGCGCTCGAGCTCGCGGTCGAGCCATCAGCAGACCGCGAGGCCGAAGCAAAGCGCAAAGCAGAGCGCGAGGCCGGAGCCTAGCGCAGAAATGTTCAGACGGTTGCCTACGCGAAACGCGAAATGTTCAGAGTCCTTTCCTGGTCTTGAGGAGCAGGCCTTGGTGTTTGAATGCAAGGGGGGCCGGTGTGTTCCGGTACGCCGAGGCGATCAGTGCGGCTGCCGAAGGAAGCGAGGGCCAGGCCGAGGCAATCGGACTTTCTTGTTTCATGTAGCCTGCTGCTGGCAGGCAAGAACTCTTTACGAGGAGGCCGGCGCTGTTTATGGTCGTCTTGAGTGCTTGGGGGCTGCCCTGGTTTAGTTCTCGCATGAGAGTGCATGACCCCTGTTGCGTTAGCGGGCTTGCCCTTACATGCTCCATTGCCACATCAGCAGTGCCGGTTTGCGCAGTGACATAGATCCATGGAGCCATGGAAGGAGGTTTCCTGCTGCCGCGTGAGTGTGGAGGAGAGAAATGCATGGGGAAGTCCCGCAGGCATTCGGGGTCTGCTGCCTACCTCCGGTGCCAGCTCCATGCAGAGTGCAAGCACGATCCTTGACTGTGTGAGAATTGCTTTTTGCAGTTTTCACTTTGGCTTCGCTGGCAGTTTGTTTGCAGTATCATCATGTGTGTGGCCTTTCATTTTCCGAGTGAATTTCATACTTGGGCTTCAGGTGGCGAGGCTCACGCTGCAGGATGACAAGCTGATTGCGGAGGAGAAAGGGGAGCACGCAGGCGTATTTCGCATCGTGCGCGGATCCACTACCGCGCTGCTGAGATTCAAATCAACGCGCCGCTTTTTTGCTGTGGCTCATTTGCTACCCACTGTTTGTGTATATATATATATATATATGTATATGTATGTAGGTATATACATATGAATATGTATGTATGTATATATATATATACATGGGTCTGTGCATTTTGAGGGTCTCAAACTTTAGTATTGGAGGGAAGTTGCATGTCCCCGAACCATACCCCCGAACCATGCCCCCGAACCATACCCCGAAGCATACCCCCGAACCATACCCTTGAAATTGCGGTTGATTTGTGCGAGATGATGTGAGATGTTTCACTTGCAGCTTTTTGGCTGCAAAAGGTGTAGGGGCATGTTACAGGTGATATCGCGTAATGAGTTTGGAAACAGCCCAGTGCTTAAGATCCTGGTTGCAGCGCTTTGGCGCCAGTTGGCAGCGCAGTGCTTGGGCGTCCAGGTGTTTGGAGCCTGGCCTTCCTGTAGTGGTAGCAGAGCCGATTTCCTGCAGTGGTAGCGGAGCCGATGCGCAGTGCGTCCGGAGCTTGCTGGCGATCCAAAGCTTTGTGGGTCCTTCGTGGCGGCGCTTTGGCCAGTCCAATGCGTGCGATCCCGGGTTGCAGCGCTTTGGCGCCAGTTGGCAGCTCTTGGGGGTTCTGTGGCAGCGCAGCTCTTTGGAGCCTTGGTCGGCATGAGCTGTCCCCTGCCGTGGAGATACCACGAGGGTTGAGCATCAGTCGAGAAATTCCAGATAACGGCACTGTTCTTGGTGTGCGCCCAAATTTGATTTCATCGAGGTAACAACCTGTTTTCACTTCGCCCCAAACTGGTGAAGGAGCTGCATAATTCGGCTAGTGCAAAGGATGGAGCTTGCGGGAACAGAATCTGTGTGCAGGCTAGCAAGTCCATGCTGCCGCGCTCAGACTGCGCGCCAGCAAACTGTTGACAGCATTCAAGCATTGCTTATAGCTTAGATGATTGTTACGCAGGCTACACCGCTGTTGCCCACGGAGATGACTGAGATTCAGCTATTGCTGGGAACATTGCCAGCGGAGTCCCAAATTGCACTCCGCGAGGTGTATGGCGATCGGGTTGACACCAACCAGATGGATGCACATGCTGCGCGCGCCTTTTTGCATGCAGTGCGTGATGCTGCTGCCAAGGAGGGGTGTTTTTGTTTGGCTTGTGTCGTGCTGGGACCTGATTTGCTCTGGCAGGCAAAGCAGGCTACACCGCTGTTGCCCACGGAGATGACTGAGATTCAGCTATTGCTGGGAACATTGCCAGCGGAGTCCCAAATTGCACTCCGTGAGGTGTATGGCGATCGGGTTGACACCAACCAGATGGATGCACATGCTGCGCGCGCCTTTTTGCATGCAGTGCGTGATGCTGCTGCCAAGGAGGGGTGTTTTTGTTTGGCTTGTGTCGTGCTGGGACCTGATTTGCTCTGGCAGGCAAAGCAGGCTACACCGCTGTTGCCCACACAGATGACTGAGATTCAGCTATTGCTGGGAACATTGCCAGCAGAGTCCCAAATTGCACTCCGTGAGGTGTATGGCGATCGGGTTGACACCAACCAGATGGATGCACATGCTGCGCGCGCCTTTTTGCATGCAGTGCGTGATGCTGCTGCCAAGGAGGGGTGTTTTTGTTTGGCTTGTGTCGTGCTGGGCCCTGATTTGCTCTGGCAGGCAAAGAAGCTGCCCAAAATAGACCTCCCTAAGGTTGGCGCTTGAGTTCATGCGCAGTAAACATCTAGCGTCCTGCCAGGCTGTCCCGGCGGGCGCCATCAGCAAAGCGATGGCCCGGAAGGCAAGCGCGAATCATGTTGGTAGTTGCAGAGATTTCGGACCCACGATTTCGCTCCCCATCGCTCCCCGTCGCTCCCCGTCGCTCCCCTCCATGCCCGTCGCTCCCCATCCTTCCCCGTCCCTCCCCGTCCCTCCCCGTAGCTCCCCGTCCCTCCCCATCGCTCCCATCGCTCCCTGCGCTCCCCGTCTCCCTCCCCGTCTCCCTCCCCGTCTCCCTCCCCGTCTCCCTCCCCGTCTCCCTCCCCGTCCCTCCCCGTCTCCCTCCCCGTCTCCCTCCCCGTCTCCCTCCCCATCGCTCTCCGTCGCTCCCCGTCTCCCTCCCTGCCCCGTCGCTCCCCGTCGCTCCCCGTCGCTTCCCGTCGCTCCCCGTCGCTCTCCGTCGCTCCCCGTCGCTCCCCGTCTCCCTCCCTGCCCGTCGCTCCCCGGGGAGCGACGGAGAGCGACGGGGAGCGACGGGAGCGACGGGGAGCGACGAAGAGCGACGGGGAGCGACGGGGAGCGACCGGCTGCGGCAGGGAGGGAGACGGGGAGCGACGAGCGACGGGGAGCGACGGGCAGGGAGGGAGACGGGGAGCGACGGAAGGCGACAGGGAGCGTGACGGGGAGCGAAGGGGGGGCGACGGAGAGCGACGGGGAGCGACGGGGAGCGACGGGCAGGGAGGGAGACAGGGAGCGACGGGGAGCGACGGGGAGCGACAAGGCGCGGGCGACGGAGAGCGACGGGGAGCGCTCCCCGTCGCTCGCCTTCGTTCCCTGTCGCTCTCCGTCTCCCTCCCTGCCCGTCTCCCTCCCTGCACGTCGCTCCCCCTCGCTCCCCGTTCTCCTTCCCTGCCCGTCGCTCCCCGCCGCTCGCTCCCCGTTCTCCTTCCCTGCCCGTCGCTCCCCGTCGCTCTCCGTCGCTCCCCGTCGCTGCCCGTCTCTCGCTCCCCGTCGCTCCCCGTCGCTCCCCGTCGTCGCTCCCCGTCGCTCTCCGTCTCCCGCCCTGCTCGTCGCTCTCCGTCGCTGCCCGTCGCTCTCCGTCGCTCCGTCGCTCCCCGTCGCTCCCCGTCGCTCCCCATCTCCCTCGATGCCCGTCGCTTCCTGTCGCTCCCCTTCGCTCCCCGTCGCTCCCCGTCGCTCCCCGTCGCTCCCTGTCTCCCTCCCTGCCCGTCGCTCCCCGTCGCTCCCCGTCGCTCTCCGTCGCCCCCCCTTCGCTCCCCGTCGCCTTCCAGTCGCTCCCCGTCGCTCCCCGTCTCCCTCCCTGCCCGTCGCTCCCCGTCGCTCCCCGTCGCTCCCCGTCGCTCCCCGTCGCTCCCCGTCGCTCCCCGTCGCTCCCCGTCGCTCCCCGTCTCCCTCCCTGCCCGTCGCTCCCCGTCGCTCCCCGTCGCTGCCCGTCGCTGCCCGTCGCTCCCTCTCCCTCCCTTCTCCCCGTCTGCCTCCCTGCTTGCGCTTCCCGTGGCTTTCCGTCGCTCCCCGTCGATCCTCGTCGCTCCCCGTCTCCCTCCCTGCCCGTCGCTCCCCGTAGCTGCCCGTCGCTGCCGGTCGCTCCCCGTCGCTGCCCGTCGGCTCCCCGTCGGCTCCCCGTCGGCTCCCCGTCGCTCCCCATCGCCCTCCCTGCCCGTCGCTCCCCCCTGCCTGTTGCTCCCCGTCGCTCCCCGTCGCTCCCCGTCCCTGTCGCTCCCCTTCCCCGTCCGTCGCTCCCCGTTGTCCCCCCGTCGCTCCCCGTCGCTTCCCGTCGCGGCCCGTCGTTCCGTGTGGCCCCCCGTCGCTCCCCGTCTTCCCCCGTCGCCCCCCGTCGCCCCCCCATCGCTCCCCGCCACAGGCCAGCGCTCTGTTGATCCAACCAGGCGCACCACAGGCGCAAGCCTCGCGAGCAATTTTGCTGGTCCGTGGTAGACGGTCGCCGTATCAATGCAAGCTGATTGTAAGCAAAGCTTTCTTGCAAGCTGCAGTGCCCATATGTTTTTCGTCTGCATGTTGAAGTTGACGTGGTTAAGCCGACATCAGGCGCATGACCAAGAGGATGCACCCAATGACAAGGACAGCTGTGAAGCCTGTCCAATGACCTTTCAACTCTTGAAGCTTGCCTGCACACTGTGACTTACTTGAGGAACCAAGCATGCCAACAGAGAAGTTCTCGCAGAAGGCTGCCTGTGAAGCACTGTGATAATCTCGTGATTGGACGATGCCAGAACTTAGAGCAAGATGCAAGGCGAAAGGACTGCAGGTGCGCTGCCAATTTCTCGCAAAAGAGTGTTAGAGCCATTCTCCTGCATGATGCAGGCGAACGGGAAAAAGCTCGAGTTAATTCAAAGATTGAGTGGCGAGGAGGCGCTTGATGTCTTGTACCCAGAAATCCAATCTCTGGTCTTTTCTTGCTTATTTCTCGCGTTCCAGAGCAACCTTGGAATCTGCTTCGTTATCAAATTTTGAAAACAATGCCTTGTAAATATATTGGGGAGGGGAGGGTGCCCCTTCCCCTTCTGACTACAAAGGAAATAATGTATGAAGGGAGGGGAGGTACCTCTTTTCCTGCTGGGAGTTGGGATGCAGGAATTGTCCGTGCCTGCAGAGAAGAAGCTGAGTCAGCTCAAAGTGGCCGAACTACGAGAGAAATGCAGAGACGCAGGGCTGGAGGCCAGGCCACCCATCAGCCCACTTGTGTACTGCAGCGGGGCCCCGGCAAGGCCACGGGGACAAAGCAACAGCTGCTCCAGCGGCTGACGGAGAACACAGAGGCTTGCAGTGACCCACATCAGTCAAAAGCATGTATGATCATTTTTGGTTGTACCAGTGAAGCAGGAGGACCAAGATGCTGAAGAGCAGGCCTGCAGCTCAGAGCTGCCCGTGCAAAGAAATATTGCATGATGTAAACGTAGCCATTCCAGCATAGCCCAGGCAGGAAAGGGTGGCCAGACTGCGAAGCGCAAGCGCGAGGTGAGTGTCAGACTTCACAAGCGTCCGAGATTTGCATTGATCTGCAGGAAGACACCGCAGCCAGCTCCTGCCTGCGGTGCACGCTATGCTCTTGCACATCGCAAGACGTTGCGTGGGGCAGGCTGAGAAACGAGTTGCCAGAAGGCAGACGATGTGCTGAGTGCCGGCTGCTGCTGCAGCGGCTGGCAACCGAAGCAGCGTCGTCAACACGGCGCCCATCATGGATGACAGCAACGTCGGAGCCTGCTTTGTGGCGACTGCTGGAGGACTGCCTTAATAGCAGCAACATTACATTGCCCGAACTTGTTGTTGCGGGGAATATCTGGCCACGCAACAGAATGAAGTTGCTGCTCCGCACAAAAATCACACACGCGACATGCCAGCTTGCATGACAAAGAACCAGTGTTGCAGGAGAACCCAAGAGCAAAGCAGGCGGTACTCAAGCTGAAGAAGCAATATGCGCACGCCAAGACCACTACCAACGGAGCCGTGCTGATACGGCTGCTGGCCCCGCAAGTCCAGACACGCACGGAGCAAGAGCTGCAGATAGAGACAACCAAATGGGATATCTATCCCGAGGCACGAAAGGTTTGCTGCTCGTGACAACAGACTTGCGCGTGCTACGCTGCAGGCCCTGTACAAAGAGACCTTCAACGTGACCACCGTCAGCCCGGAGGAGCTCACGCACTTGAAAATAGATGAATGCAGGTCGGACGCTCTTGTGCTCCTGTTCCGCATAACCAGATTCCCCCGCCAGTCTCAACGTGGTGGGAGTCGCCGTGATAGCTACACAGTGGAACCCACCGCAGCTCGTCTGCAGCTGCAGTGCAAGATCATCCTCTTCGGACCCATGCATCTGATGTGTGTGTGTGAATATGGATGTGATTGTGTGTGCGTGTGTGCGTTGGAGCCGCTCACAGATTGCGTGATCGATTGCAAACAGTTGAGACCACGCAGAAAAACGTAAGATCCACAATGCACACACCTGTTTGACAACAAAGACAACTGCTTCAAAGCAAAACGAAAGCAGCCTACCTATCAGTCGAGGATGCGAATGGTGTTGATGTCTGCCAGTGCCAAGCAGCGGTTCCTACAGTCCCACGGTCCCTTGAAGACCTTGCAAATGAAGAAGTCAGAGGGCGACGTAGCACGTGAGTTGTGTGCGCAAGCCTGCGCAGAATGCCCGCAGATAGCTGGTGTGAAGCCGCCGCACATGCTGGTGGATATGGATTGATCCTGACAATTCAAGTGCATGTGCGCACCGCAGAGCCAGCTTCTGGTGGCAACCATGAAAGCGACAGATGTGACCGAACACATACAGTGCTGGCCGACATATGCATGAAGCTAGCTAGGGGTGAAAGCCCAAGTTAGATTAAGCTAGAGAATGGCACGGACGATGCACGAACAAAAAGGCGGTGGATTGTCGTGTTTTGACGAAATGAAAGCTGACGCGGAGCAGACTCGTGACGCCACAGGCCCGCAGTGAACTTGATGGTGTGGGGGGAGGGTCCCGCGCAAATGTTACTACCCATGACACGCAACTAGCTTCCAACACCCACTTCATGCGGATTCCAACTTACACACCGCAAGATCCCAACACCAGCTTCCAGGATTCCAACTCCCAAATTCCAACTCCACCTTACCCCGCAAACTTAGATTCCCACACCTGCCCCAGACGAGAAGAGAAGATGAGGAGAGAAGACAGAAGACGAGGAGAGAAGATGAGAAGAGAAGAAGAGGAGAGAATAAGCGAATACGAGGAGAGAAGACGAGCAGAGAAGACGAGGAGAGAAGACGAGGAGAGAACACGAGGGGAGAAGTCGAGGAGAGAAGACGAGGAGAGAAGACGAGGACGGAAGACGAGGAGGAAAGACAAGGAGAGAAGACGAGGACAGAAGACGAGGAGAGAAGACAAGCAGAGAAGACGATGAGAGAAGACGAGGAGAGAAGACGAGAAGAGAAGACGAGGAGAGAAGACGCGGACGCAAGAGGAGGAGGAAAGACAAGGAGAGAAGACGAGGAGAGAAGACAAGGAGAGAAGACAAGCAGAGAAGACGATGAGAGAAGACGAGGAGAGAAGACGAGAAGAGAAGACGAGGAGAGAAGACGCGGACGCAAGACGAGGAGGAAAGACAAGCAGAGAAGACGAGGAGAGAAGACGAGGAGAGAAGACAAGGAGGGAAGACGATGAGAGAAGACGAGGAGAGAAGACAAGAAGAGAAGACGAGGAAAGACGAGGAGAGAAGACGAGGAGAGAAGACGAGGAAAGAACACAAGGAGAGAAGACGAGGAGAGAAGACGAGGGGAATGTCGAGGGGAGAAGACAAGGAGAGAAGACGAGGGGAGAAGACGAGGGGAGAAGAGGAGGAGAGAAGACGAGGGGAGAAGACGAGGAGAGAAGACGAGGAGAGAAGACGCGGGGAGAAGACGAGGAGAGAAGACGAGGGGAGACGACGAGGACGGAAGACTTGTTGGGAAGACGAGGAGAGAAGACGAGGAGAGAAGACGAGGAAAGAACACAAGGAGAGAAGACGAGGAGAGAAGACGAGGAGAGAAGACGATGAGATAAGACGAGGAGAGAAGACGAGGGGAGAAGACGAGAAGAGAATCAGTGAAGACGAGGAGAGAAGACGAGGAGAGAAGCCGAGGAAAGAAGACAAGGAGAGAAGACGAGGAGAGAAGACGAGGAGATAAGACGAGGAGAGAAAACGAGGAGACAAAAACGGGGGAAAAAAAAACAATACATAGGAGAAAAGAGGAGGTGAGAAGACGAGGAGAGAAGACGAGAAGAGAAGACGAGGAGAGAAGACGAGAAGAGAAGACGAGGAGACCATTTCCGGCTCCAGCTGCTAGAGCAGGCAGTTCGCGAGGAAGAAGGCCCGACCTACACTCCATTCTGGTACTGTGCAACCAGGTGTGATTTCAGAGTCATAGACTCCAGGAAAAACGGTGTTAGCCGGATTCTGGAGTAGCGCGCGTAGTGATTTAACATTCATGCTCTACAGTTTCCTCTCTCTGCATTGATATGACATTTCCAGATTTAAGTTGATTGTTGAACTGAGTGCCTTCAGGCCATCGGCCAGTGGTGCAGCGCTTTTTTCCATCCTTGCGTTGCTCAAGGGTTGCCAGCCATTTTGTGAGGGTGAGTTCTGGGGAGGCAAGCGTGTGTGCTCCAAGTATTAGGTCGTGCCAGTTTGGCGGAAAAAGGCATACCCCGGGTATTTGTTATGGCAGTTTGCTGTTTTTCCTCTTACAAAGGCTTGCCGCAGGTATTAGGCATTGGCAGCTTGCAGTTTGTCGTTTAAACACACGTCAAGCATTAGTTGTAGCAACTTGCAGTTTAAACTCAAAAAGCCTTACCCCGGAGAGAGACAAACAAATTCTTCGCTTCCTCCCTCTTCATCCGTCCAAACCACTTATTTGGTCCTCGTCAAGCCTCCCAGCTGTTGGAGGTGGGGCCTACTGTTGCCCCGGCGTAGGCGCCGGCGCAGGAGCTGGCATATGCCCCGGGCATTAAACAAAACAACCCCTCACCTGGAGACAAAGGGAAACACCTTAGTTTGAGCGCCGCTTGTATTTTGACACAGCTCCGCGGAAGCAACGGGCGCCGAGTGAAGTGGTTTCTGCGTGCGCTCGCGTGTTCGCCTGCTAATGACTTCTCAGCGGCTCAGTCGGGGTGCCTGCAGATGCCATTGTCTCTTCCTTGTTATGTTATCAACTCGCCTTTCTCACTCAAAGATTGCAGTAGGTGAGTTTACGTCTTCAGCGTTCCCTCGCAACTCGGTGTAGGCGTTAAGCATCACAGCGTTGCAGAAGCGCTTGCCAGGGACTGGTCGGCCAGCCAGGGTGCCGACAGGTGAAGCCTTGCCATCCGCGTCTTCTGCGGCAGTCCAGCGGGCCACTGTGCGCGCAGAAGTGACAGCCAAGAGCCGCAGCAGAAAGAGAAAGGCCGCTGGCGCCAGACAGTTCAAAGTCGCAGGCGACGAAGAGGGTACGTTCGAGTTTTGGCGCTCGAGATGCTGCTCTCGATGTCGGTGCGGTGGTGCCAAGGCTCGCAGCGGGCCGCTCAAGTCGCAACTACGTGCTTCTACTCCAGACCTCTTTGCGAAGTGCGATCTCCACGGAGCAGTCGACTTCTCTGCCTGCCGTCAGTGGTTTGACAGCGACATGGCAAGGGGCAGGATGTCCTGGTATTGTGGATACCATTGCATCCAAATTTTCCCAAAGGAAGAAAATGCAGGGTGGCGGGAGGGGGGGGTACAGGGCGCAATTGGGAGACTGCTTGCACCACAACATGCAGCCGTACAGGATTCACTGCACCATCAGCAGCAGCATCATCAGCACAATCTCATCATCATCATCACCATCCCCATCCCCATCATCATCATCATCACCACCACCATCATCATCAGCATCATCAGTCAGCACCACCACCATCAGTGCCATCATCACCATCATCATCAGCATTGTCATCACCATCATCATCCTCATCCTCCTCATCATCATCATGTTTTAGTCAGGACAATAATTAGTACTATTTGGAGGTGGCTAGGTTGTCCTGCCAAGATTTTGAGCTCAGGGCTTCGGAGCTGCATCTTTTTGAAATGAACTCGATTGAATTGGCAACATCAAAACAGCATATCTGGACTTCAAGCCGCTTCCTTCAACTCGTCTGCGCACCCAGCCTTGGCGAAGGGGCGCTTCACCAGTTGCTGCATGCGGCTGGCAGCACGCTTTGCAGCTCCGTTATGATGATGTATGGAAAAAGTGGGCGAAAAATTCGAGGGACCTCTGTAAAGCTGGAGCCAAACAGCAAAATTACATATGAGGAGAACATCACTCTGAAACTCCTAAAAAAACACATGAAACCTTTTGTAATTGTTGAGTCAATAACAGAGAAGATTTGATGGAAACAACCCCCGGTGTGTTCTTTTAGGGGCCCAGGGATTCCCACATCTAACAGGGGTACCCTCAAGAAACACCAATATTGACTTCGCTTCTCAAACTCCGAGCCTGTGGATCCATGGCAGGACCGCCGCTACAGCACCGAGGCCAAGGCGCGGTCCGAATTTTCGTCTTTGAGATGTTTTTCTGGATGCTTTGCGAGGCCAGTGCCGCTGCCAACAAGTTCCTGAAGGCGAGGGAAAAGGGGCGAAAGCTTCTTGCAAAGATGGTGGGCGAAATGTCTGCAACCAGGGTATGTTCAACTTGTTCCATGTTCTTTCCTGGTTCCACTTGTTTTTTGCTCTCCCACTTGTTCTGTAATGTGATGTGATGCGGTGTGGTGTGATGTGATGCGATCGATTGTGTACTTGGATTCCCGGTTGGGTCATGTAATGTGTTGCTATATGATGTAGCATAACTTGATGTGTGATGATGCCAGGTGATGAGATGCGTTTTGTGTGGTGTTGTGTCAGGTGGTGTGATGCGGTGTGATGTGGTGTGATGAGGTTTTTGTGGCGTAATTTGACGATTTAATTTGTGATGTGATGGCGTGGTGCGACATGAGGTGACGTCATGTTGTGTTGTGTGCCGTGTTTTGGCGTAGTGTGGTGCAATGTGTGGAGATGCGATGTGGTGACGTGGCGTGTTGTGATGTGATGTCATGTTGTGTGAGTCAATGTCATGTGATAAGTTGTTGTGATTGTCATATAGTATGATGTGGTGCGCTGTGGTGTGATGTGACGTGGCCTGTGATTTGCGTAGTGTAATTTGGCTTGCTGGGATGCAATGTAATCTAATGCAAATGTAACGCAAAGCAACGTAGCGCGCTGCAATGTAACACCATTTGAGGTTGGCGAGTGTTGACTGGGTGCGTTTTGTTGTGATGTGGTGTGTTGCGTTGTGGTGTGATGCGAGGTGTGGCGTGTATTCGTTGTTTGTGTCATTTGGTGTGAGATGCGTTGGAGTGTGTGCGCGTATTGTGTTGAGCTTCGGTGTGCTTTGCTTTGCTGTGATGTGATGTGGTGTTGTGATGTGTAATGCGTGGTTGTGTAATATGATATCGCGTACGTGGATTAATTGTTCGGTCAGGGAATGTGTTGCCATTCAATTGTGGTGAGGCAATGTGATGGCAGTATGATGATTGTCTTTGTGATGCGCTTATAGGTGATGTCAGCTTGGCTTGCCATCATATTTTGTTTCTGGGCGTGACATGTTTCGATGTGTGGTCATGTGATGTGGCGTGTTGTATTGTGGTGTGACGTGATTGCGATGTGATGTTGAGGCCATCTGATAAGTCATCGCTGCTTCTTCTTGTGTGAAGCGATGTATCGCAATGTAAATGTAATGCAGTGCAACGTAGTGTGCTGCAATTTAACGCAAAGTAAGCTACTCCAAAGTGACGCCACGTGATGCGATGATCGAGATTTTCTGCAATGTGTTGTTTTCTGGTCTTGTCTTGATATTTTGTGTCGTGTTGTGATGTGTTGTGATGTGTTGTGTTGCCATTTGGTGTGTAGCGATGTGATTGCGCGCGCGCGTGTGTGTGTGTGTTGCTCTGTGAGTTGTTGCGATGGCCTGTTAGATGCTTCCGAGTGATGTGGGGGATGTGCGGTGACAGAATAATATGATGTGTGAAACCACGAGGTGTGTCATGCGGTGCTGTGTTGTGCTGTGATGCGGCGTATTGCTGCGTGTCGTTGTTGCGCGATGAGGCGTGCGGTGATGTTCTGTTGTGTTGGGTGATGCTTGGTTGTGTGATGTGATTTGATGTGACGCGGCTCGTGTTGTAATGCAGCAATATTATGTACGCACCTTCTTGTCTGCATGTGTGTTGCACTTCCAACATCTCAACACCTTGTTTCACCTTCCGCTGGGCTGGTTGTGGCTGCGACTCTGAGCCGGGCGGGCATGTCAGTGGCGGAGAGCCGGGGGGTGGCTCGTTCGCGCATGCCTGTAGGTACTGGGGAAAGAAGGGCATTCCTGTGAGAGAGCTTGTCGCCCCCAAAATTGCCAGTTGCCAAGGAGATTGAGTCGCCCAAGGTGAAAGTGCTCCTCAGGAAGAACACCAACGACGAGAAGCCCTCGCAGGAGGTGTTGCTGGGCGTTCTGTTTAGACAGCTCGCCCTTTCCGCGCCTCCTTGACATTTTCTGGCGCACTGTCCTCAACCCCTATGAAGTCCCGTTTTGTCAGGGGGGCTGGCAGGGGGCGGCATTATTTAGGGCTAATTTGGGCTCCCTCCCTGCTCCCATCATTTCTGAAAAGCTGTGCCCGCAAAGTTGTTTCTTTCCTGCCTTCATGCTGCCCAATCACTTCCGAGGCTGACGAGGCGTGCATATGTGCCCAAGCCGCTCTGGCTGCAAATGGGACGCAGCCCAAGTTTCTCCGTTATGTTAACATGTGACACAAGGTGTGCGTGTGCGTGTTTGCAAAAGCTGAATCCACAACATAAGGCAGAATTAATACAGGTCCTGGGTTCCAGGTGTCATTTTGTAATGAAAATATGTTGGTTTGTAGTTTTTGTCCAGTTCAGGCAACAGCATACAGTGTCAGGCAAACACAAGTTATCGTGTTGATACTTCGAGGATTTGCCCAGCATTTTCCTTCCTTTCTTTGCCTTGTTTGCCAATTCCTGCTCCTCTCCAGTTTGCTTTCTCACGATCACCTTGTTTTCAGTTTCTAAAAGTCTCTGGTGATAGACAGGGAAATGAGATGGAATGAGCGTCAAAGGCTGCACATGGTGATTCGGAAACTGCGGTTCTCTATGGCAAGTTCGAATTTAAGCACATTGAAGACATGCGGCGTCGCAGCGTCGCCCCCCACCCGCAGCGTCGGAGCGTCGCAGCGTCGGCTGCTCAACCGGCCCCCTTTCCCCCTGCAGTGCAAAATGAGAAACCCCGACAAGGGGTCGGGTCCCTTTTCTGCCAGGGTCACTGGGCAACTGGGGAGTTGTGCCTCCACAATACTTTGCGCCAATTGTATCGACACCTGGGGGCAAAAACCAGCGCAGCCATCAAGCCTTTGAGATGACTCCTTTGTTCTTGTTGGTAAGTTGTAGTAGTTTGCTCAGACTACTCACCCTCAAATTGGAGGACCCCCCCCCCTAGCGGGGTTTGCCTTTTGATCCCCTTTAATTACGTAGTGCCTTGATCCTTCACCCCCTTTTTCGGGATTCCACCGATTTCCCTACGAAAAAGTGTGGAACGCCTCCTAAAAAGGTTCCCGTTTGCTTTTTTTCGAGAAGGGGTGTCAAAAGATGTTGAAGGGCAAACCTTGCAAACTTCACATGCGCAGTTTCTGTCACGGACGTTGGGCACGGCGTTCGGAAGACTGGGATCGTTCATTTCAAAATGTTCTCTGTGCGTGAGTCAACAAGAGATGCCTTGAAAGGGGGGCAGGCAGTTGGCATTGCTGATCGCGCCAAGTGCCCTGGCGGAAAGATGTTTCACTACGCGCGCGCTTGGCAGTTTCAGTTGGGGGTCACGTGGAAAGGCGTTGCGCACAGTTGCTCAGCATGTCCGACAAGGGATTGTGAACAACATGCGCCGGGCGATTATAGCAAGATGTGGCATTGGTATGCCTCCTGAACGGCAAGGCGTCCATGCGAAATGCTGTTTAGCAAGGGGTTATGTTTCCTTTGTTTGGTAGGAAGTCATATTCACCCTAGATTCGTCCCATCGACCAAATTAATCGGAATCTCCCGAAAGTGGACTAATTCCCCACTTAGAAGGGAATCACCCGTGATTGATATGGTCCTCCAGAAAAGAGAAAAAGCAAAAGACGATCCAAGATCAACAGTATGTTGCAAGGCAGTTGCTACTCGAAAATTGGGCAGCCATGCCGGATTCCCATGTGCGTCTTTGGCATCCTTCTGTGTTTGTTTGTTCATGTAGCTTACCCATTGTTTTTCCGTATTTGGCTCTTGTTGACTTCCAGGGGTCAAAGATGTCGCCCAAAGTCATGCCCAACTGTCAGCCAGGAGCTGAAGGGATCGAAGGAGGTGGAGGTGAACATGGTCTTGGAGCGGAAGAAAAAGGGCAAGGACAAGGCCGGCTGGGCATCGAATCTCGAGCCCCAGACCTCCAGTGGCATTTCCTTCAAGCGGCGCACGACTTGCGGGATAGAAATGGCCCTAGAAATTCAATCGCGGAATCCACTGAGTGCTGAATCGTATGCTCCCCGGCAGATTAACATGGAACCTAACCAAGCGTCATTTGTAGAGGAGCCTCCTTTAGAGGTCATGTTTGCTTGCAGGGGAGTAGGTGCCGTTTTTCGCAAAAGGGACCAACTGGGGATGGGTGGTTTTCATTTTTTCAGACCCTCTATTTCACGCCCGGACCAACACTATCCAAAGCAGAGGACGGTCCACACTGTGTGGGTGCCGTGTCTGACAAACACTATGTTGCTTACATGCCATGATATTAGCATCCTCCTTTGGTCGCCCTTCTCAAAGTGAGGCCCTAGTAGCCTATTGGGGGACATGGGGGTATTATATAACAGTTTTTTGCGGGACTACGAAGGACATCTTGCTTCCCTAACGTCACACCCAATCTCATGGGGCAAAGAAAAGAACCTCCATGTGCCGAAACCCTGGCGTGAGGGGAAGGAGAAGGCCAGAGCGCCCTCCAAGCCTCGCCCGGACAAGGACCCGATGTGCAATTTGGCAGAGATCGTACATTTTATTTTAAAGGTTCGTATTTGACACATCTCTTGTTGGACCAGTTTAGATGGAGTTTCCGTATGTTGAAATGGGACATGAACGAAATCTTGTTCCGAGTTGTCGCATTTGTTTGGGGCGAAGGTTTCCGAGGAACCCCTGAAAAGCCTGATTTGTTTGATAGGCGAAGGTTTAGGGAAAGGCCTAGAAAGCGGACGGGAACCCACGAAGAAATATGTATTTGCGGGGAGTTCGTTTTTTTTGTTGTTGTGGGAATCGTGTTCTTCAACGCAACACTTAGAAGGACCATCGGGACTGGATCACTCCCCCGGAAGGGCTTCAATTAAGCCTGCCTTCAGCCTTTATTCTGATTGGTGCTTTCGATTGGTGGTGTGGGGATTTGAACAGTCTTTTCGGTAGGTCGAGAGGAACACGGGGTTTTTGAACTGCCCTTCGGCCGGCGGAGTTTGAAGGGAAGCCAAGAGGACAAACAAATCTTTGGCAGCACCCAGTTCTTTGTTCTTTGCAGGTCACATGTTCAATGCTGCCTCTTGCAGGTTGATTGCGTTTGACTCCCCAGGAGGGGTTCTAATTGTCGAGGAGCGTCAGTTTGACAGGCCTTAGGCAGACGATTGGAAAGGCAAAGGAAGCTGGCAATTGGGCGCGGCCGACGAAGGTTTCTTCTGCGTTTCGGGTGTCTTCTACAATCGGCGGAACCCTCGCGTAGTGGTGTCGGCTTCGCTTCCAGGTCACCCCTTTACACAGCACCGGGTTGGAAAGGTGGAGCACCCCAACCATGTTTGGACCGCAGGAACTCGGAACGGGCACCGGATCGATGGTTTCAAGGGACCTGCGGACCTGCGAGGTGTGGCAGTGAGAGTTGGGAGCGCAGGAGAAGAAGTCCCTGGCCGGCCTTGCCGCCTCCAGCAGCCCCTGGCGCGCCTGAGTCCCACGGGCTCGCTGGGCGGCTTCGCCCGGAATTGGCGAATTTTCCGCGCCACGGCCGCGGCGCCATTTCTAGGTGGCGTCCAGCAAAGGCGGATCTCGATCACCCCGCTTGAGCAGGGAGAGAAAAAGACGAGACACGTCACAATGTCTGGGCTCTCTGGTTCATCGAGTTCTTGGGGTAAAGCAAGCTCAAAGCCCTAATGATTGTGTCTTAAATACTTGGGGATTCCAAAGTTCCCGCTTGTAAAACATAAACTATACATACCACAGTGTTCCATAGTTTGCCCAGGAGAGATGTCTCAAGGTTTGTTGCATTTCACCTTGGAATTGCACAGATAGGTTTGATGCAACCTGTGCAATGGCCGCTTCCACATGTCAAAACCAATGGACAGTTGACGGCTCGATTATATGATATGGGGAGCTGTTGGCTTCTTGTTCTGTTTGTCAAGGTTTGCCTCTTCACTTTTCACGAGCTTGTGAGTCTCTTCATTCCAAAAGGCTTCAAAGGCCAACCTTCCATCCCACGCACGTCCTTCGAGCCTTGGAACCTGTCGGCAGGGCCGGGACCCCCACTCTTTGTTCTCTCTATGCGCAGATCCATACCCAAGCCGTGGCTCAAAGCTGGGACTGTGACCTTGGTTTCGGTTGAATGTTCACTTGAAGGGGAGGGATCCCTATTTTGACCTCAGACCACCGTTATTCAGGGGCCTGTTTTATTTGGTCGAATGAGGTAAAGACTTAAAAGAGTGAGACACTGACCAGTGCCTTTGCTTCATTTCTTATTCGCTCAAATTGAAGACACACCTCACCCCAACGAGCCGTGCGTCGGGGACTTGGCTCTCTGAAGGAGGTCTCCCCGTGGTCGTCGCCAGTTCGCCATGGTGAGAACCTCTCGCCATGAAGAGCAGGAGGGGATGCGAATGGACTGGTTGCGTCGCTGCCTGTTCTTAGCAATGTCAGCCTCGCGCCATACTACCTAGAGGACTTCCCCCCAAATGAACATCTTCTGAGAAGGGAATCGCCCCTGAATAGAAACATATAGAAACAGTATGTTTCTCCGGATGACCATAGAGATCTCGTGTGAATTTGCCATGTCACGCATTTGATGGTCGACGCAACATACGACACTTTGTTCTTGCCGGTTGCAGGAGGACGGCCTACAGTCCCTGCTCGCATACTTCAGGCGGCGAGGGAGTTGCCTCAGCAAGTCGAGAGGTTGCTCGGGTTCCATGCTGCGTTTCGGATTCCCCATGGAGAATTATCAGCAAAAGAGAAGGCACTGATTGGTTTGCTTTGTGGGGGGTTGCCTTTCAAGGTGGGCAAAATCAAAGCTTTGGCATTCTTCTCTTGACGCGCCCCGGATGAATTAGCTTGGAAAGAGCTTGACGGAGCCCCTGTCAAAAATGGGTCGCATCGTGTTTTCTGTAGGCTGGATGCCTACTAGGTATGTTGTTCCAGGGCCGTTTCTTTTCAGATGCTGCCACTTGATGGGTTGTCTGCAAAGGATTGGTCAAACAAAAAATGGACAATGGAAAAGGAGTTCCGTCTCGTTGACATCGTTGGACCATTGGGTTGCCTGGCCCCCACCGTCAAGGAACTGAGGGTTCCAAATTTAAGATGTATGGATGTTTCGCACGGCAGTACACTACCACAAGTGATTGGTTTTCGGCACACATGACAAATTCGCCGAGGGGTAGGCAAGCGAATTCATCCATGAAGGATCCATAGATCCTTTGTTTCCAGATAACGAGCTATAGTATTCCGAACTCTCCTCGCAATTGCACCCCCTTCCCACTGTTCGTGAATGATGCTTTTGGGGTGGGGCCTGGATGTTGGCTGTTTGTTCTGAAACCAATCTTCAAGAGTCGCAGAGCTTCTGGACAGGTGTAGCTCCTGCTGCACGACCGATGGCGATGGGGCCGGGGCGCCAGATGTCAAGGTGTTTTTTTTTGGGTTGGCAGCAACTGTTCAAGCTCAGGGTGTTCCCACTTTTGCTTTCCAACTTCTGCAGTGCCGGAACCTTTTTTGTTTCCACAGGAGGCGGCTCTTTTCGTGGGCTTGGGGATGGCTTTTGGCTCAGCTTTCCAGCTCTTGGCTATGACCTCTTGGCATCCTTCTGGTCATGGGGGTAAAACGATCTCACCCGTGATCAAGGTTCCTTTCCTGGGGAATCCGGTTGCCCGGATTGTGTTGGAGAGACAGGAGGGCTTGGGAAAGACTGCAGGAGCCATTGCGGCAGATATTGGGCCAACCACCTAAGAAGGTCCCTGCTTCTTTGTGTCGTTCTTCCATTGGATACGTAGAACCCCTGGTAAAAGCATGTTGGGACGGTCCCCGCCCAA